>VZRQ01009630.1:50436-79046 GCA_013397975.1 Machaerirhynchus nigripectus
AAAAAAAAAAAAAAAAATTCTGATTAATCTTCAAATATGCTAAGGTATGAGTGCAGCCAGTAATGTATATCAGGGTCATCTGATTGTCAGGAAGGAATCTGTCAGGTGAGGAATCTGTTAGAAAAGTAGTATGGCTTCCTACAAAATTGGATACCCAAGTTTCTTCTGAAAAAACAAATTCCAGAGAAACTCCTGTCTCTCATTTCATCATAGTGAGGATGAGAGAAGGTACATCCTTGGGTCAAGAAGCCTGGGCATGTTTTCAGATCCACTAGGTTAAATATAGTCATAGCAAGGAGACTCCAACTGGGCCCTATAAGTTCCAACTGTCAAAGATGTCAACTTCTTAATGTGTCTTCCTCCTACACAGGCACTGGTTTCTCTTGTGATTTGGGATATCATATAGCACATCTGTCTGGAAAACATTATGTTTTCCAGGGAAGGCTCAACAGAAAAGACAAAGCATTCAGTACTGTGCAGTCAGTATTCTGGTCACCTCATGGAGTTCTGTAAAGAAAACTTACAGAAAGTGTATTTTCATTACCTTCCATTTTTGAGCCACCAGGATTCACCTGAGTAATTTTTCCAGATTTCACCAGTACTTCTTTTCTAACAAGGTCATTTTTCCCTAGGAATAGGCTGTTTTAAGAAACAATAAAAGAAAAAAATTGCAAGAGTCCGACTATGAGTGTCAAAGCAGACCAAGACTTTCTTAGCCCAAGACAGTGAAGACTATATGAACTCTAGTCTTGGTTGTGCTAGAATGGAATTAATGGGTTTTAACTATCACATGGTAAAGCAGGAGATAATAGAATACATAGAAATCATGTACATGCATGAGTTAAAGAAGAAAAAACCCAAAATTTTCTGTGTTTAACAAAGTCTCACTGATAAAAATAGACACCTCTGCAATTACTTCTTTAAGTTAAACTTGAGTTCTTCTGTTTTTAAGAAAACTCCACAGTGGGGAAACATAACTTCAACAAAAATATTTAAAACTGGGGATAATAATGTAATACCTTTTCTCTACTCAGCATTGAATGCTTTATTTTCATTGTAAATAACGATATAAATTTGTATGTTTGAAATACTGTGGAGCAAAGCCTCATAACTCATGTCCACACAAGACAGGGCAGTACTTACTGTTATCTCCATTATGTAGGTGGGTTATTTGAAAGGGGAATAACACTCCTCAGAGAGCTGGGATTATTAAAAATGTGTTTTCATGGCTCTCCAGTGCTCACTCTGACTTCAAGATAAAGCAGTATAAATAGAATACCAAAAAGTCTTAACCTCACTTGAATTAAGGTGCAGTGCAAAGTTTCTAGTGTCAGGAACTCTGATTTCTGGAAACTTATCTCAGGATTCCTCGTATATCACAAACTGGTCAGGGGTTATTCTGCCCTATGTTGTCTGCCCTTTAAAGACCCTGTGATGATTGTCTTTGTAAGGTGAAAAAAGGTGAAAAAGGTGAAAAAAACCCAAAAAGTGGCTTCATTCAGCCTTCTCTACCCTTCCAATCATACAGGGCTGTGCTGAGGGACAGATGCAGCACAGGTCATCTGAGACAAGATGCAGAGATTAGGAAAACACCTCAGGTCTTGACCTACCTACAAACTTCTCTAGAGAGCCACAGTTCAGTGACTAGCTAGTTCGATGTCAGCAGTGAAACTATGTGCTAGCAAGTGGTATGCCAATGAGTTTGTGGGATGGGTAATATTGTAATTTAACCCATAAGCAGTGGGCATTACTGCAAGCCCAGGGTCTGGGTACCTATTCAAACCAACCCATTTCCTAGATCGGATTCTGCTTCTGCTTCTGCTTCTGCTTCACTGCTTTTGTCTTCTGTCCTTTATCCATCTCCTTCACTATAGTAGTCATAAAGCCAGATGGGTGTGAAGCCAGCCAAATTCCTCAGTCATACCTCTCCCTGTCGGACACCCAGTACTTCATTTATGTCAGTAAAGAGTAATTCTGCCAAAATTAGTAAAGTTAAATTGATGAAGAAATCTTGGTATAAGTGAAAAGAATAAACCTCTGCAAAGCCTTAAATGAACATTCATCAGTACAGCCTGTATGTTTACTGCTATTTCACTTATGCAACCACTCATAAACTCAGTTTAAATGACAAGTTAGCTAGGTTTACTCTGTGCTTGAGAAAAAACCAAGGGACACATGTTAATTCATCTATTTACTATTTGAGATTAATTAGTATTTATCAGACATAATCTGGTTTTTATTTTAGGTAAGAGTGTAGGAGTTACATTTACTACAAGGTTTATCACCGGGAGTCTGATGATGGTCTTGTCCTCTTTTAAGTGCACCAAACTGACCTAGAGGTAACCTCACAAATAATGGGAGGTTAATGATATGTTCAATATGAAACCATATAATTGATGCACCAGGTTTTCAAATGACCATAATCCATTTAAAATAGCTCAACCAATAGGAAACCAACCAAAAAAGTTTTTAAATAATCCATGACTTAAAATTAACCCTGAAGATTAAGAACCATTGTCAGTAATAATGTTATTTTAAACTATATCAAATCAATAGATTTCCATTTTTAGTGGAATGTTTTGAAAGTATAGTCTGACTTCTATATTTCAGTGCAAGCAACAAGTCCTAGTGGTTACAGATGACAGCACTAAAGACTTTACTACAGCTAAAGCTCATTACTTACACTAAATGCACAGCATTGTCCTATTTATTCACCACTTTTTGTTTATTATATCTGTTCTGTAAAATATAGCTAATAATGAAATTTTCTTCATGCAGAATGTGTGCATTTAACCTGATTAATTTTTACAATATATATCTTGTTCCTTAAGTCATTTAGTGTTGTTTCATCTGTGATTTTGTTGGAGTTTTTTGTTGGTAACACATTATTCAAATTCTAATATTCAGTAGGATTGAGATGGAACCCTGTAGACCTCATTTGAGTAGGAGACACTCTCCTAGTGACCCACCAATCCTCACTATCCAAAACAAACATACCCAGCGAATGCGCTGCCTGTAGAGTTGTCTTGAGGGAGCCAGAGAACATTGGTGTTGCCTTTCCCTGGTCTTAAAATTAAGAGCCAACCACGGCTGAGGGAAAACGGGGTTTTTACCTCAGTATTTATTAAGGGATCCTTAGGTGTACCCCTTCACCAAGGCGGAATGCACCAAAATGCACACTGAAATGCACACACATGATAGATCACGTCTGCAATTTATAGGCCGTGCAAATTAGCATATCTATAAAAGATTCCCCAGGGAGAGGCTTGAATGAACCCCCCCACTCCGAGGAATCCCCCCCCGGATGGGCTTACCTTAGTTTACAGAATGTGTTCCAGAAAGGACCTTGGTTTCTAGGGCTTTCTGGCCTCCAACTGCAAGGCCTCTAGGATGTTTGGTCTCCTGGCTTAACAGAATATTGGGTCTAAGCTAAGTTATCAGACTTAAGGAATTACAAGTATGTGGTCTAAAAGCACTGAGGATGCATAAAAGCTACATAAAAGGGTATATAAAAAACATATAAAAGAAAAGGCAAAAAATCATCATGGCATCATTGGACCAAATAAGATCTTTCAAGAGAGGCTTCTAAAGTTTTCAAAACTTTCCAAAAGTTTCTCTGCAACCAGTGCCTACTGCACAGATCAAATTTCCAAGCATGTGTGCCCTTGCACTTGCATCAGAGGTGACTGCCTGTTTTAATAGGACAAAGTAATGTATTTAAACTAAAAGCTTTGTTAAGAAAAAGTCAGGTATTGTAAAAAGTCCATCAGCAAAACTGCTGAGTTTCCAGCGACTAATATACTATATTCTGAAAATGAGCATGTATTGTCCTAATACACAGCCTCTGAAATGGTATGTGCTCTGTTGTGAAACTTCAGGTGGTAAAATCTTTCATGGTCTTCTGAAACTTCCACAAACTGGAAAAGTCACATCTAAACATTTTCTTAAGATAATCTTGCAATTTCTTTGACTTAAAATCTCTTTTTAATTTTACTCTTCCTCTTCCTGGAGGGAGAATATTCCCCTTTCTTCATACCACAGGTAGAAGCAGTCATATCTAGGTGGAGTGACTGACTTGGAAGGTGAGGCAAAAAGACACCATCAGATAGCATTAGTGCCAAAGAAGGAGCTGGTCACATTATAGAAGGAGGTTGTGCTTGGTCATTTGTGGCTGGTTGTAACAGTGGGAATTACTCACTGTTCAATTTTAGGTAAAATTAATAGTGCTGGGAAAGTTATTTTGGGTTAGAGTTAGACCTCCTCTTATGACTTGGGAGACATGACTAATTTTCATATTCTGGCACAAGGAGGCTGCACTCAAGCAGGTACAATCTGTTTCTCTTGTAGGCTTTGATTAATGTCATGTTTTTTCATGCAGGTGTGTGCTTCTGCTGGAACAATACTCTAGCTCTTTGGTGAAAACAGCATTTGCCTTTCAGGCATGTCCTGAAGAATGTTAAGGATTGAATCTCTTAAAACCTTACTGCAAGGTCAAGGCCGCCAAAGTTCCTCATTTCAAGTTGTGCTGCAGGCCATAGCTATATGTAAGGTGACTGCTAGCAATTATTATATGAAACTGGAAAAATCTATAGTGTTCAGTAAGCTCCATATTCTGTAACTGGAAGCAGTGATGGAAGAGATATTTAGCTCTGAACAAACAATACACATGCCCCTGTGCCTCACAGGCTACGAAACCTCCCAGTGCTTCATAGCAGTCTAAAAGCCTGAAGTGAAACATCAAAAGCCAGATTCATAGCCATGTATCACAGAAGGAATTATAGGACTTGCTTTTATCGTAACTTCCCAGAACAGCAAATAACTTGTTAGGATCACCTCTACCGGAGATCAGAAAGGAAAGCAGAAAGCACGAGAGAGCAAAAGGGAAAGCAGTTCTAAAGTTGCCAACATGCCTTCAGGCAAAAAGTATTTCTTACTCTGTATCTGCTGCCAAGTGCAATCCAGGTGCACACGGAAAACACCTATCTCACCGATAAATCAGCTTTGTAGCAAATAAGCCTTTTCCCACCATGTTTTTTACTGTGTACATTGTGGTATTGTATTTCCCCACTCCTCCTCTTACTAAATGCCTGTTCTTCCCACATTGTTCCTCCCTTCCCCGCCCCTAGTCCTAACCGCTCCCTCGGGTTTCTCCTATGAGTTCTGTAGCCCAACTCCGCCCAAGTACCGCCCCTATGCTCTGAGGCCATTAGTCCATGTGCTCTCTCCGCGCCCCTTGTCCCCATATAAAACCACCGGCTTCATGCCATGTGATCTCTGTGCCCTGGGGCAGCTCTCTGCCTTTGGGAACAGCTGTCCTCTCTAAGACACCCCACAGAACTCTCCAGGAAGGTTGTGGCATGCCATGCCACCGCAGGAACCACACACACCACAACAGTACATCAGCTGAGGAAAGCCTCCACTCCTGTGGTGAGGCTGCTAAAAATAAACATAGTGTTAGCAGAGTCCATAACTGAACTCTGATAGCAAAATTCCAGGCTTCATTTCTCAAGACTAGGTTTTCAAATTTTAATGATAGAGCCTAGTTCTCTTCTTAAACCAGATTTCTGTTAATGGGATAATGGTGAGGTTACATGCCCCACTGCAGTTACTCATAGTGACCTCTACCTAGTGAGAGTGAGAGGGCACTCACAGCTACAAGCTGTGCTCACATACAAGGAAACACTGCACAGAGGCCAAAAATGATTCCCAGTAAAGAAAGACTTTCTTTGACTTAGAAGGATTACAGAGACCAAGGAAGAGAAGAATCATAGACAAATATTTTCTGTCTGCTAGAGAGAATACTGGAAACCCTGAGCTGTTAGTGAGTTCATTTTCAGAAAAGGTCTACGGAACAGTTTATTTGTTTAAAACTCAAAAAACCTTGAACTCTAGAAACTGTATTGGGTCTGGTTCTATTATTCTCCTACATGCTCAGTCGGCCTTGATGTTCTTTTCATATACTTAATCTGCTGTCAAACTGAATATAAAGAACCTCTCAATTTTACCTGCACTTCATAAATTGATTGCCGCTAAGCTGTACACTAAGTTGCATATAGCAACTACCAGAGTCATCACAGGGACTACTCTGCTGTTGTGATTTATCCCAGAGGGCAACTGAGCCCCCCACAGCCACTCACTCACCTACCTCCTGGTAGGATCAAAAGAGAGTGTGAAGAGTAAAAGTGAGAAAACCCGTGGACTGAGATACAGACTGTTTAATAGGTAAAGCAAAAGCTGCACACAGAGGAAAAGTGAAACAAGGAATTAATTCACCACTTCCCTTTGGCAGGCAGGTGTTAGATGTTCATCCATCCTCAGGAGAGCAGGGCTCCATCACATGTAATGGTGACTTGGGAAGACAAATGCTGTCACTCAGAATGCCCCCCTTCCTCTTTCTCCCTCCAGACTTATATGTTAAACACAATGTGATATGGGATAGGATAACCCTGTAGTCAGTGGGGCTCTGTTGCTCTAGCTGTGCATCCTCCCAACTCCCTGTGTCCCCCCAGCCTCTGGGCTGGTGGGGTGGGGTAAGGAGCAGAAAAGGGCTTGACTATGTGTAAGCCCTGCTTAAAAATAGCTAAGACATGCTGTGCTATCAGCACTGGTTTCAGCACAAATCCAAGATACAGACCATGATAGCTACTATGAAGAAAATAATCTCCACCCCAGCCAAAACCAGCACATGTGCCCTTTTCTTTTTCTAGTGTGGTTTATATCTTTATGACATAGATGGTTTGTCTAATACAGGAAAATTGTTCTATCAATGCAATTGAATGTGTTGTTGTAGCTTAATTAATAAACAATTAGACACCACCAACTCTCAGTCTGTGTATCAGCATTTCATACTGCATTCACATTGCCTTCTGGCATTAGCATTTAATCAGTTTATGTAATTTGATGCTTCTGAAAGATAGTCACTAGACATGATGACTCAGGAGCTGTTTTTATTTAGGGAGCTGTTTGGTAAAAAATCTAATCCATATCCCCAGGTGCCACATGCAGATGCCTCTTGAACAGTTTCAAAGATGGTGATTCCACCACCTCCCTGGGAACATACTGCAATGCCTAACTACTCTTTCAATGATTTGTTTTTTTTCTAATAACTAACATGAACCTCACCTGGTGCAAATTAAGGCCATTTCCGCACTTTCATTTTAATCATAGCAGAAGAGGACAACCCCCACCTCAATACTACCTCCTTCCACGTAATTGTAGAGAGCAAAGTGATTCCCCCTGAGCCTCCTCTTCTCCAAACTAAACAACCCCATCTCCCTCAGCTGCTCCTCATAAGATTTGTTTTCATTGTTTTGTTTTCATTTGTTTTCATTTCAGCCACAGATTTGTTCTCATTTCACATAACAGATTTTTAGGATCTTCAGGGCATGCTGCCTAGACTCTGCCTGCTTTTTTAGGATGGTGCAAAACTCCCATATATCTGCCATATCTGTGAGCCCTGTGAAGAAGACTCAGATGTCAACGTACAGTGAAATTAGTATTTCATTAGAGTTGCTTTGCACTAGAATGCATGGGTGTTTCATGGAAATAAAGATTAGAGGCACTAGCTTGTCACATCCCCAGTAAAGCCAGGATTCTGAAGCTGTAGATCAAACTACCTTTTTTTCCTCATAGTTGTTTAATTCATTACAGCTCTGGACTTCTTGCAGATGTACTCTTGATTTTGTCTCCTGCTTCTGTTGTCTTTTAACAGTCTTTCTCAACTCTTGGTCCACCTCATAGATCAAGATGGAGTTTTTCAAAATGAGGTAATGAAACTGAAGTATGAGTATATTTCCAGAAAAGAAAGGTGCAGTATATGCCAACGTACCGAATTAAACCATGTAGTAATTTGTCCTCAGACTGACATGGGCTGTCCTTAAGGACACAAGCAAGTCTTCAAGGTGCCAAACTGCCTTCCATCCATTCCCTTGCAGAAGGTTCCATTCCTAACCAGTTAATTTGAGTAAAAGAAGGGTTTGTCACCTTGTGAGTTGCATGGAGGGCCACAGCAAACGTGTAATGGGCAGGCACAACAGGGCTGCTGAGGTGAGCTAATCTACGAGGGCAGAGGTTGGTGTTTTGCATGGAGTTGCTACATGCTGGAGAGTATAGAGTCCTGTTCAATTTCACCATTGGTATGCAGCAATCAGCACTGGGGCCATGAACTCTTATCGAGCAATGGGACAAATTTGGGAATCATCTTTCATAATCATTTTCAAATCAGTTGAAATGTTGGACTGTTATTTATATGGATAATATATGGACTGTTATTTATGAGAAGCCTATGATATGTTTATTTCAATTTCATTATGACTTTATATGAATATTTGTGGGCAAACTGTTTCAAACCCATTTATGTTCAGTCCTTGAGAAAGAATGTAAGTGAAGTAGACTTGACAAACTCTGAGTAGATGGTCTTTTCTGTACTCCCAGCGTGAACTGCATTTTGCACATGTATCAAATGTGAAACCTTCACTGCAGAAATGTAACAACTGCAGCAGTGAAAAAGATGAAAATGCCATATATGCTGAGGATCAGAAATCATCACATTTACTGAAAAGTTTGCATACAAAATGAAAACTTCCAAAAGAAAAGGGGTATAAATGGAGTTTCCTAAACAGTACTTACCTGAAACTGAAACTGAATTATATTGTGGTAGTCAGGTACAGAGACCCACAGAATGCAAAATCAATTTGCTATGGAAAAATCCATAAGACTTTACAAATTTGGAGGAGATTGAACAGCAGTCATCCAGCAGGAAGCTGAAGCATAGGGGAGGCCACAGGAGCCATCAGGCAGTAGCAGTTCTGGACCACAACTGAGCAAAATAATGCATCATTGCAATTGTGAGGAAGGGCAACTTCATTTTTCTTAGGGGTAGTACATTGCTGAAGTCCTCATGTGAGTCCCACTAGCCAAATTCAGGAAGTTTCTGACTCCAGCAATCAGTGGACAACAACTAAAGGCACCAAATGTGAAAAACATGGGTATATGGCAAAATGGAGAACCTTTTACTACAGTATCTAGATAAGCACCTAAAAAGTCACTTCTTCTTAGCAGTGTCACGCTTTGTTCATCTTATAAATGCTGCAGTTAAGCTTGCATGTTTGTGCTACACACTCTTCCGCACGCCTTTTTAGGAGAGTTTTATTTCAGTAGCACTAAAATGCATATAGTGAATAACAAATAAATTGAAAGTATATAATGGGTTTTAAAGGTTTTTAGAATTTTAAGAGGTGCTTCTGGATGCATTTCAAATTAAACTAGATGCAAAGTAGGTTTTTTATACTTCAACCAATGCCTAAAGATTAAAAAAAAATCATATATGTTAATTTCCTTGAAATGGTGGAAAGGCTGAAATTCTCACGTGTCTGTTTGGTGCGGGTTTCTTTCTGACTGAGTGCAACAAGACTGTCAACAATCTGTCAACACAGGTCAGCTGGCAACCAGCTTCATCAGCAGAGGAAATGACACCATTGTGTGGCCTTCCACCCTATCTGCTGTTTAAAAATGCTGTCCCCAGACCAGAGTGGTGGAGCTGAAGCCTCTGGAGAAGACACATGAAACGTATGCAAACACAGAAGCATTCCTTCATGCAGAAAAACACTTCCTCTCCAGAGCACTCAGCAGAAGTTTTGAACCCTGAAATCAAGCTATTTGTATGTTAACAGCGATGGGCATTATGGCAGTTCCTAGAAGTGAAAGATCTCTGCTTACCTAAGGAAAATTGTCATGGATGCTTCAGAACTAAATCCTGATTTTTAAATTCTTGCTTGAGATTAATTTCTCCTCCTGCTTTCCATTAGCTCAGTGGATATCTTGGCTAATAGCCCTCTGAACTGTTTCTGCACCTCCCAGGCTAGCTGCTGGAGTCCTTTCATGCTCTAGAAGAACAAGTTGTCAGCCTCCCCATTCCACCTCTTTACATTTTTGCGCAAGCCTAGACACCCTTGAGCTTTGATTTGCAAAATACTGGATCCTAGTAGTGGTGCTTCCCACTTACTCTGCCACCTTTTGTGCATTACAAGGCTAAGATGAAGCAAAATGTGACATCAGTTATTAGGCAAGAAAAGCCATGAAGCATGCCTTAGGTGCTCATGGCTACTTTTGGTCCTCTGGGTGTTCATAACGGTCATGCTCAGGAAGAAAACCAATCTGCAGTAGGCTTATGTGCATTTATTCAAGATTCACATCATTTATAATCGCTTACATATGCATTAGCTCTACAGATATTGGTTAGATTTAATATCAGTCAATGAATGCCTAGTTATTAATTGTTAATACAAGATACTTTTAGTTTAAAAAGCGAGTAGAAAAAGATGCACATAGTTCAAGTGGACTTTTTTTCTTCTTTTTAATTAAAGTATAAAACCAGACTAAATAGGCAGGGCCCTTTTATCCTCTGAGTAGATCTGTAAGTAGGCAAGACTCCTCAGAAATCTGAATGTAATATGGAATATGTTTCTTTCCAATAAAAGAGATTTAAATTCTCTTTTCCCCAGCAAATCTTTTTTATGTGTAGATTAGTAACATTTGCTGTCAAATTATTGCCAATGTAAGCATAAGACATATAGAAGTATCTTATGTGGGTGTGTGTGCTTATTGCCATTTATGTTGGAGCACATAGCCTTCAGTGGACTAGAGCACTGCTTTGTGAAAGGTCCCTCAGCCAAAACAGTGGTCACTGTCAGGTACACAGCAGAAAAATTTATGCCACATCCTCCTCCCTCACATGAAGCAACAAAATGTTTACAGATATGAAACTGATGAAAATAAATGGGTTATATGAGGATTTTCTAGTCGATTATTCATTACATATCAGAAATCTATTTCCACAGGTAAAAGTCTCTACTCTAAATCAGCAAATATGACTTACTACACGGGGCACTGTCTAAATCCATAGCATTTCTTACTCTGTAAAGTTAATCCAGTCCAGTACCCTTTATAGCTTTGAGCATTTTCAATTTTCTCTTGACATCAGGAGACGTGGATTGGTCACAAATTTACAAAATCAAAGTACTTTTCCCCTAGAAACTCATTTCACATTTGTGAATTTGTTTTAGAGATCCTATCCTTCCCTTTCCTTATTCACCAGGGTGTATTCACTTGGCAGTTGGGTGCTTTTAAAGGCTCAAGGTGGAAGCATAACTAACTCGTTCTAATTCCATCATATTAATTTGCTTAAATGTGTCAGCCATGAAGGAAGAAAATGACATCTCATAACATGAGTGATTTGAAACAACTATTTTTTTTTCAACTAAGATTAGTGGCAATGTTTTGATAACATGTTTCTGAGACTTTATGGCCTTTCCAAAAACTGAAACACTCTTGTCCCTAATTTAGCAATGGTATTTTTATGTTGGCTCTTTTCCAGTGTTTACAGCTATGAGCTTATTAAAGCATGATGTGTTCTTTCTGCACTGCACTTACATAATATATAATATCTTTGTATTCTATTCAGTGGTCTACATCCAGACTGTTCACAAATATATGTATGTAGGTTGAGGTACTGTTTCTTTAACTGATAACTACCTAAGCAGAAGCCTTGCTATGAATGTAGATTCTACTAGAACAGGCAGAAAAATCTTACTCTCTGAGACCTCTGCAGAAAAACTGACCAGGTTCTTTTTTGCAGTGGAAGAAATGTTTCTTTTCATGGCTGAAGAAAAGAGGATATTTCCAAATAAAACCATCTTCTGAAGCGGAACAATGTAATTTTTTTTTTTTAATGGTAGTTTCTAGTGTGGCCTCACATTTCAGGAAGAAGAACTTGGGGTTACGATAACTCTAGGAAAACATCATCTCAGCAGCTGAAAGCAGTCATAGAAAAAACAAAATGCTATGAATTACAATTAGCATGGGAAACAAAACAGAAATCAGCATCCTGCTGCACAACTTAGAGGCTCATCACTGTCCCAAGTAGAATGGGCATATATGGAAAAAAAATCAGGGAAGAACCACAAGGGCAACCAGAGGCACAGGATAGCTGCCATGCAAAACCCAGTCCAGGAGGTTGGTAATCCTCATTGTGCAATCAAGACTGTTTGTGGAGAAATATGATTCAGGCCCTCAGATGAAGAGATTAAAAAAGAATAGCATAGACAAGTGAGATACCAAATTCAACAAAGAGAAATGAAACTAGAACACAGAGTGAAAACCACAACTGGTCTCGGTCAAGGCAAGAAATGGTATTTGTCATACAAAGCTGGACTTGAAACCAACACGAGGAGATGGCATTTCACAGAATGGGTGGCAGATTGATGGATCCTTGCTGCAGGAGGTTGAGGATACCATTTCAGTAGAAATGAGGACAGAGAAAGTGCTAGGAGAGACCTACTGAGAGTTAATGGATAGACAAAACAGATTAAGAAAATTCATTATACTGAAAAATAGAGAGACTGGAAAAATCTTATGGAAAGTATCACTGATGCCAGTCTCATGGGCATCCACTTAAATGCTGGAGACAGAAAACTGAGCAAGACAGGCTCTTGTCTTGCTATGAACAAGGCTCTTGTCTTGATATGAACTATAGCATAGCTATGAATTTTAATATTAAAAAAAAATCAAAGGGCTTTGATTATGGGTCTGAAAAAGAAGAGCTGGCTAATCAGAAAGATTAATTTAGACAGTGGAATAGATGGAAGATCTTTCTGAAAAGATACAGTTGTTCCTAATACTCATCAGAGGTACTTGGACTAGTCAATTAGGAACAGCATTCAAGTGGACAAAAAATTTCAAAAACCCAGCTAATTTTAACAAACTTCATTGTTGTATTTTAATGTCAGAAAAAAACATATTTTCATTTTTCCTTAATTCTCGAGGAATTAAAAAGTACTTGTTATTTCACTGTTTCTAAGTTTTCATGTGTATTTAGCATATTCTACATTTAAAATATGCTAAACCATACCAAACCCCCTATTTTACTAAACTGAACTTGACCTAAATCAGGAATGATTGCATGGTTTAAGGGAAAATTTGATGTCCCATAAAATACAACTCACTCTCCAAAGCAAAATATCTTAGATAAGCTTTGATGCCTGCACCACAAAAAAAGAAACCTCTGAGCCATCTCATCTTCCTTTACCGATTCTTTGTGCTGTAGTCTACTACAAAAATTAAATTCCTGGATTATCTGAGTGATTTTTCGTCTTGATATAATAAAGTAATTTTTTACAGGAAGAGCAATCTTTCATTGGAACAATCTCACCAGGAACATAGTAATTGCTCCTAAACACAGGTCCTTGATGAAATAGCCCCAATCCAGAAGAACTTGTGAGCATGTGTAGCATGTGCTGTATGTATTCTTGAGAGACAAAGATTTTTTAAAAGGGGATACTTTTAACCTGAACAGAGTCTTACTGGTCTCAGTTATTTTAGTTTCACAACAATGTAATAATATTATCATGGAAAGAATAATATATAGCTATTTACTCACCATTCTTACCACAGCAGAAGACTATCTGTGGCAAACACTAATTTGCCACAGTTGTAGCGTAAATAATTCAGCTTTAATCAAAATCCACATCTGGTCAGGCTTATACAATAAAATCTCCACCTACTAGTCTTCCACTTGATTTCTGTCATTTTTTTATTAACACATCATGGTAGACAACAATACATTGAAACAGTTGCATTCAAGGCACAGAGGCAAGTTCAGATAATTAGCTGAAATTCCCATTTAAAAATACATCCCTGTGTTCCATAGTGGGCAGAAACCTGTACCTTGTTTATCAGTGTTTGCTTGCTATGCAACACTCCCACTGCTATCATTCAACCAGAAGTCAGTGGGAGTTGCATGTGTCACACACAGCAGAAGACAGCATTATGCTTGCCTTTATAACCCACAGATGGTCACTTGCAGGGCAGTAGTACTCTGCCATATCTCTCTAGTGCAGGGGGCTGGGTAGTGTAGCTAACGTCCTGGCGTGGTGTGCCTGCACAAGACAGAATGTCATATCAAAAGAATGACTGCATGTTATTCTAGATATAAGGAACAAATTTGTTTATAACGAGAGTGGTAAACCATTGGAACAGGTTGCCCGGGGAGGTGGTAGATGGAAACATTTAAGCTCAGATTAGACCAAAGGGCTCTGAGCAACTTTATCCAGTGTAAGGTGTCCCCGTTTATTGAAGGTGGGTTGGACTAGGTGACCTTTAAAGATCGCTTCCAATCCAAACCTTTCTGAGGCTTTGATTCTGTGTTGGTGTTACTGCAAGAAAAAGCCAGAGTGAAGAAGTCTGTTGTGACATGATTTGAAGGCTGTGGCTTGATGGTGTAACAAACTGTTTGGCATATATAGTAGCAGATAAAAGCAATAAAATTCCCTCCCCCCCACACCTCTATCCTGTCCTAAAATTAGCTAGCATTTTGCATTGGGGGATTTGACTAGATTGCCACTTTTCTCCCAGTTAGAAACATTTACTGGCCAGCTTATATCTAGCCATGGCCAGTTCATTCTCAGGGGTTCTTTGCTAGTATTTTCATTCAGACTAAAAAATTATTTTCCCTATACACCCTTGCTACCATGGTGTATTTAATTGTGTGCTTCTAGCTTTTGCCTTACTAAACCAAATAGGCTGCCACCTTTGGAAATATTTTAGCTGACTGCATCCTGCAGGCAAGTGTGTAAATTCAAATTGTGAGATAGCTCTGGTACAAGAAACAGCCTAACCAAAGCAGCTTAGAGCCTAATTTAGGATAATTTGCTTTACTTCACAGCAAGACCCTTTTATTTTCATTGAGTTGTCACCTGTTTCCTCTAGTTTGACTAATAATTTCTACGTGTCTTCATATCAGAATCTTAGTGAAATGCAGAGAGAGATTTCTTTTCTGTGAAAAATCTTTAATTTCCTTATGAAAGATGAATGCTGACACCATCTATCTTTGACAACCCATTTAATATATCTTTGACTATTATTCTTCTCAGTATATCATAATACTTTGCACGTTATTCAGATCAGGCTAAAAGAATAGCAGTTATTTGGATCTCTTTCCTTAATACTTTTCCTCTCATGTAATACAGCCAGGAACATTGCCATTTTGCAATCAAACATGGTTGCACTCTTCTCAGTAGGCTCTTGTAAACACTTTTTTCTGTGCCTGTGATTCAAGCATGAGTCTTTTTAAAATCCAAAACTCTCAAATTCCTCTTCTTTAAGTTTTGGTTCTTTCTCTAAGCTAAAATAACATCCAACACCATATCCTCATTTACATTTACCAGCCTGCTTTGTTGTCACGGGACTGCTGTATTTGCTGAAAACTGGTGCAAAACATATATTTGATCTTCATATCATATGTATACTCTTTTAAACATGTACCCCACCATCCTTGTAGCTACACTCCTCCATATTTTTACCTTTTTTTTTTTTTTTAAGATGTCAATAAAACCTTTGCTACTTGTTTTAATTTCCTTCTCATCATCAACCTCAACTTCCTGTTGGGCACTTTGCTCCTGCATGTCTTGGTCTAAAAAAATGGCTTCATTTATTGGCCAGATTAATTCTGTCATCTGGGTCCTTGGTTATTCTGCTTTTAATCTTAAGGTGATTTTTCTTTTTCCTACAAGATCTTTCCAGTTTCTGGAAGCTCAATCCAGCATCCCAGATATACAGAGATTTCATCACTAGCATAAAGGAGACAGGTTAGGTGGTAAGACTGGCAAGAATGCAGAGAGAAATTAGGGAAGGGAAATGTGCTGAAATGTTGAAAGCCAGAAAGCTGAAATATTTGTTCCTAAAAGATGATCATAATGATAGAGTTCCCTTGTCTGGAAAACTGGCTGGTTACAGAATGCTGCCCTCTGAATACAGATAATAGATATTCTATTACTTCTTATAAAACAAGAAGATCATGTTCTCTTAAATCCTTTCTTAAACTTAATTTCTTAAACTTTTTCAAAAATATGTACTAGTGCTAGTAGAAATTGTTCCCTTCTGCAAGGGATAAACCTTTATTTTCAGTAGACTTCTTCAGTGCAGCATATCAATCTACAAACAAAATATTATTGCCAATAATCTTTGTGGTTCCTATGCCAGCAGATTATCAATTCAGAGGAAAAGTTGTAGGACTGTCAGCAATAGATTTGTCAAAACAGCATGCAAAAAGATATTTCAATGTGTTTAATTCCAGAATTACTTTTAGTATAGACACTTTTTTTCCTAATTGTTGTATACGGCTATTTTGACAGCAGTGGCATATTTCTTTCAAAGGCTCACTGACAAAAGTAAGTTAGTAGTACCTTACACATTTCGAATTAACTTCGGGTTATTTCTCTTTCAATTATTTTATTCCAGTTATTTGCCATCTAAATTATCATATTAGTTCACCCAGAAAAGGTAGTTCAGAAAAGGTGATGCAAACATCAGCTGCCTTGCAGCAGGAAGCTTCCCTTTGCAACTTACTTGTACTCAGTCAGGCTAAATTTTGGATTCAGGTTTATCTCCCTTAATTGTTAATGGGTATAGATAGTTCAGCTCAACATCAGTGTGATTGCAAATGTCTCCTTAGGAGAAACCAGGGTAGCGAGACAAAAAGCAATTACTGCTATTCAGAATTAAGGGTCTGAATGGAAAGTTGTACAGGATCTGATTTACAGGTTTTTTTTTCTCTACATACTGTTGTCAACCCTGTCATGGTAACAAGTATCAACTTTACTTAGCCTAACCTGAAAAATATTGAAGAAAATTGCAAATTACATAGTGAACTTCTATATGAAGAAAATAAAAAGAAAAAAAAATTATGAACATTAGGGAAGACTTACTTCTTCAGCCTGAGAGGTTTTCAAAATACTTTTTTCCCCACTGGAAAAATAAATAGGTGACTGGATCAGAAATACTGTGGCAGAGGCAGCAGACAGCATTAAACTAAGTCCTAAAACACTTTTAGGCTGTGCAAAAGACAGATCTTCTACTTGAATTGAGTATCTAGAAGATGTGCAGAGGAGGAGCCTTTAGGACATCAATAAACCAATGTCTAAGAAAAGTAATGCTCTTAATAACCCTACATGAAATGTGAGATAGATCTATTCTATAGCTGAGAAATGGCCCCAGAGAGTTACTTGCTAAGGAGAATATGATAAAAGATTAAGAAAAATGTGCTATGGAAATCATTATAAATGCTTCATTTATTAAAGAAATAGATAACTTGCACTGTTTTGTAGCAGATTCGTGGCCAGCTCAGAGGCATTTCAGTAAAGATGGCTTCAGTGGGAAAAATGGATTACTGACTTGGGTTTCCTTCACGTAATATGCATCCTCACAAATAGGCTTTTACACAAAGCTCTTATGAGGGCCACAGCACAGAACTAGAAATAGAAAGACTTTCTGAACTAAAAAAAAAAAAAAAAATCAGTAATGTTTTAGTCTTTTAGAAAACCTCTCTGAGTTGCGATGTCAGATGAGGCATGGATGGCCCAAGGCAGGATCGCAACAGGCAGTTCACTGTGCACCTCCACTGCAGAGCTCACCTGAATAACTGACTTTGGTGATACTGGCTCGGGCACAAGTCTCTGCACGGCTAGATCACACTGATGTTTGCTCCATGCAGTGGAGGTGAGCAATGGAACACAACATTTTAGGAGGGAATGTAAGAGTACAGGCATGTGTGCGCATGTATGGCCAGGCACAGTCATTCTCCTAGCACCACACGATCCTGGCGCAACTGATGAATCATCTGGGAAAGCACTGCTGGAGAACACCACTGTTTATTCCAAATACATAAGTGGCAATAGTCTGCTGGTAAAATACCATGAGTTTTTTGCATCTGCTTGTTTTTGTGTTGTAGCTTCTGTTCCAAATTCTAACAGGCTTGGAGAGAACACTAGGACACTGACTTGTTCCAGATCTCATCATTAGTGTTAACCCTATGTCAGCAACAGTTGCAAGGCCTGGGATACAGCTGTGAACACTGTATCCTCTTTTTGATACCATGGGAGAAAGAGGCGAAAGTGCCATACAGCACAAAAGGCAATTATATCTATATTGGTGCACACAGGGAAGGTTGATTAAAATAGTTCCATAACCATTAGATTAAAGATGAGTTCTTTAGCTATATTTTCTACATTAATGTTAGAATGTTGATAGGTAATATAGCTCATACACATAGTTTGTAGTGCCACAAGAACTAGTCAAACCTCCATGCCTTTCAGGAATAACATAATCACAAAATCACCAGGCTTTAAGGATTATCCAAAACCAGGAGTCTGAGGAGACACCGAACACTAAATATAACTTCTTCTCTGCAGTTTTGCTGAAGTTACACCATCAGCCACTTAGCCATGACATGAAAATCCAAACAGTTCTTAATTCAAAGTGGTTCCTCAGACCAGTTCTCATGTTATACAAAAAACCCAACCAACCAAAAATTCCCAAGTTAAAGCTTTTCTTGTTTTAATATGACCTATTCCACATCTTATCGGCAGTTTCTAATTGGCTTTTCTGTCTTTTATGAAATCAATGATAAAGACTGGGAGGCATGACTAATGTCCTACAGATCCGTGTTTAAAGGGTATAGTTTCCTTTCACAACTGAATATTTCATTAAACTCTATCCTGAGTGATCCACTTAGGATAAGTAATATCCACAGGCACAGTTTTCCTGTGAATAAGCATTTTTTTAATTGGGCTTCCAGAACTTTCCAGCTAGAGATCCCATTTCCTGTATCTTAGGGGACTGTCCCAGTTGACAACTCAGGTTCTGCACCTGAGTTTTCACCTGAGCTTTGACTCCATTCCCAAAGGATGATGATTTAGTCTAGCAGCAAGAGCTGCAGAGCACAAGAGGGTGTTCAGAACACATATTTGTAGTACAAAAGTTATCAGACAAAGTTAAGCAAAAGCTTTTCTATCATTTAAATTTTAAATGTCACTTAAAATTCTTGCTTCCAATTCCAATTATTTTATCAGTTCTCCCACCACAGATAAATATACAGTCATCTCAGAACCCCAAATTCTCTTCTGAAATAAATCAATTATGCATTTTTGGCATTCAGTTTTTCTGTTTCTTATTTATATTTGGCATCAGAAAATGTTCTGAGAAAATCCTTTTTACTGATTCTGTCCTCAGTTCTCATCAGACATCTGCAGTGGGTCCATTTTTATTTTATAGTAATTTATTGTTATTACTTTATGTTGTTTCCTGAAGATCACCTCTGCTGTCTGCTTCTTGGCCACCTACCCTCACTTAGACTCAATTCATAATAATGTTCTCTATTGCAAAAATTGGAGTACTTAGGGAAAACTCAGGACTGAAAAACTCATGCACTCTTTATCTCCTAGTGTGAGAGATTCACTATAAAATGTACAGTGGCAGCTTTTACTTGCTGTATGCCAGCTCAAGAAGTTCACAGGAGATCATGAATTCAGTAAAACCATCCATATCTGATGGTTGTTAATAAGTTCTCAGCCTCATTTAACACCATTTGCAAGCTGAAGTGTTAAAGTCACAGCTGATGCTGTTGGAAAGGGTTATCTTTGTACAGGCATCCAGAAAATCCAATTGGAATAGGTGACATCATCCAGGTTCCACTCCATACACCAGGGAGGAGTATTTATCTATTGACTTTCAGCTTAACAAGACAGTTAACTGTGCACTCCATACAAGAGTGCTACTTTGAATATATTACATCAGCAAAAAAGTAGTATTTTCTCACAGGTTGACAAGGTATCTGTTTCTGAGGAGAATTGCTATGAAATAGGAAGACTTTAAGGAGTGATGGTCAAGAGAGGCAGCAGGGAACAAATTTCACCTTGTCTTGTAGAATACAAAATGTGAAAGTACAGGTATTTTCATGATGAAGATCTCATTATGAAGATCATGTCTAAGCCCTTAACTTCTAGGATTTCTCTACTTCCCTATTCAGCTCTGGTTTTGAGAGGAATCGGCAAGACTTCATCCCTTCATATGATCATATAAAGTGTGATCAAATTTTAAGGACACTGAAGAACTAGAGGAGTATTAAATTTTCTTTCATAAATTTCTTGATAGTGAACAAGCTCAAACTTTATGGGAAAAAATGTGTTAGACCTTCAATTGTATGGGCAGTTTGTACAGTTTTGTCATTGTTCTCCAAACACAGCCTCAGGAGAAAAGGATTTGGGTGTGAAGTTCTGCCATGAATAAATGCACCAGTAAAGCCTCTTAGTTATACAAGGATATGGTTGTATATGTAAAAATACAGTTTGTCTGTAAATGCAATACACATTTACTGTCATAAACACTCGAAGCCTGATATATAATTACATACAATGTAGAGCTGCATTAAAAAAAAATCATTGTGATTACTCCTTGTACTTGAAGCCCAGTTGGGAGTTAAAGGTTTCTACGGAATGTATTAGTATATTGGTAAGACAGCATATTGTATTTTGAGTCAAAATTACTAGCGGTCCACAGCCTGTTTTGGCTTTCCACTGTATTTGAGAGCAGTACACAAAATTCTTAATGATGATTTGTCACTATGGGAATTCACTCTTCCTCTACAATTTCTCTGAAAAACAAGGAGGAAGGCAAGTTCTTTTNTTTTTTTTTGGCTATAGCGTGAATCTTGTTGGCTGTACATAAAGAGGGCTTCTAAGTTTCTTAAGGTTTGTGTAAAAAATTGGTGGAAGCATGCTTAAAGCCTTAATTAGACATCCTTCTACACAAGCTGTTGAAATGGAGACAACCTAGTAATTTACCTGGTTCACAGTGAAGAATACAAACCCTTCATAACTTCTGTTTATCTATTGCAAGACTCACATTATACTAGTTCAACAAGATTCATACTATATACTTAATTTGTCCCCTCTTCTTAAGTGTCTAATCAACCTAAGGCTTGATTTTTTCCAAAAATTATTCACCTACCTTATCCTCTCACATCTTAAAGTGGACTTATTATTTTATGCATTAAATTGAAAGAGTAATTTTTAGCACATTGTGTGAAGATTTAATTGTGCAACTCTCATTAAAGTTAATAGGGGTTGTGTTGGTAAATCACATTGTGCAGAACATTCCATAATCCCTTAAGTGCCCTTTTGTTGCTGGACTGAGAAGAAGCCTGCACTACCAGAGACATGTGCATATCTATTTCAGTAAGAATCTCTCTAAGTGGCTTAATTCCATTTTCAGGTCTGAGTTCAAAGTCCTTGAATAACTGGTCTCATATGTGTAATCAAACTAAACCAGGCTTTTGGAGTTCAGGAGAAGAATTATTTAATTAAATGGCCAGATCATGTATTTGGCCCAAGAGAAAAGGTACCTGTATCAACTTGCAAACAAGGTCCCTTCATTTGTGCTAATAGTCATCTCTGGCAAACCTACTAAGTGAATTTCAAATGGCTAGAGCAGATTAATTATTTGGGTTAACATTGTCCAAGGCTGACTTCCTTGTTTCCTACTCCTTTTGCGAGGGCTTTTTTTTTTGTATTTTTATTTACTCAACAGATTTCAACACAAATTTGGCGCTTAGAACACTGTCTTGTTCAATGAAGAATGAGATTAAATGTTAGCTTTGATTATGTCATCTTTGTAGGAAAAGATATTTGATGATGATTTCAAATTAACGCAAATTAATGCTAATCTGTTTCACTGTAGGGAAAAAAACTTTAAAAGGAACCCATTTTGATCTGTAGTAGTTTTCATTTCAGCTACACTAAATATGATTTTCACCTATCAATTAAGAGGAATCACCTGAAATTTAGATGAACAGATAGATAGATTCAGCCGAGGAACCTTCACTTGCTTGGTGTGAATATTTGCTATAAGGTCTTACTGTAAAAAGCTGCTATAACCCTGAATAAAATCCAATAGCTAGAATAAGAATTAAATACATAATATCAAAAAGGTAATAATGGTTGTAAATGTACAGTTTTAGTCAAAAACTATACTACCATTTCCACTAGATCAACAGGATTGTTGTAACAAGAATGTAACTTTTTTGGTGCATCCTCTAGTAACTTTTCGTAAGCAATTCCAGCCTGAGCAGCTAAGGAACTCTTCTGATACTGACAGGAAGCGTGAGGAAGAAGTAGGGAAACACGCTCTACTTCATGGCAGAAAACAGGAATGTTAATTAGACCTCAAAGAAGTGGTGTGCAAGGGAACTTTTGGACATATCCAGGACACAGGGACCTCATCTGAGCATGAGAATTTTCCCACAGGTACTTTGTTGAGTGCACATACTAATTAATAATATAAGGAGATTATGGGTATGTCCTTGTTACACAAAACTTTCTCTCAGTTTTTTGGTGTCAACTATATATCTCAAATATATCCCTGCTTTTGAGATATCCTTCCTTGACTTAAGGCTGCTCTCTTTCCCAACCCAAGATACCAGTATAATACTACCTCCAAAGGAGGGAAATTTGCCACCTCCCCTGCTGCACCATAAAACATATGAAGTGTATCATAAATAAGAAAGCCTCAAAATTGCCAAAAGACAATTACTAAATAAGGAAAAGGCATTCTGTATTGAGCCTAGAGGGATGAAAGCTAGGGATAGACATGATTGCTTCCATTGATTAGGTAATTTTGGAAAACTGCTCAAGGTGCACATTTTCCCCGAGATTAAAGGACCTATTGAAAGGATCCATTTCCTGTAGGTTTGTTTTTTTTCCATTTCCTTTTCACAGCACCCACTATCACACTTGCTATATTCCCTCAATTTTCCCTCCTATCACATCTGCTGAGACTCTTTCTGCAATGTCTACTTCCTCCTATCTCCCCATCCCTTCTTTTCCCTCCCATGGTCCACCTCTCCCACCAGTGCCTTGCAGTTCCCTGTGCATGCTTATATATACCTTCTTGCTTGCATGTGGAGGGAAAGCAGTGTCAGGATTAATGCAGCTATCCCAACAGGCTTCTACCAAACACCGTGGAAAAGGGCTGAGCCTCCTCTGTCCTGCTGTGGTGGCAGAAGCGTCTCACCTCTGCAAGCTGTTTACCTTTTTACAGGCCTCATAGGTGCCTTCTGTTTCTGAGACAGTTCCCTGCCCACCATCCTACTTTCTTGAAAGATTCCAGCAATTCAAAATATAAAGCCCAGTTGCACAGTCTCCATCTCTCTGGAAAACATCCTTAAAAAAAAAAAAATATATAATGTTACAACAGCATTTGGAATTAAAATAATCAAGCATATGTTTTAGACTGGGAAGTACAAGAGAGTTTGAAATTTTTTAGATTATGATTTGAAAGCAGTCTTCCAACACAAGTTGTACAGAATAAGAAATATGGTTTTAAGGTATAGCTTGATAACATTTCTAAATAACAAGCTTTGCACATTGTGGCAGAAGATACTGTGATATCTCAGGATGTTCCTTCCAGTTTCATAAACTTGTGACATTTTCTCTGTGATTCAACGTGTTTTTAAACAGTGTCCTACAGCACAATTAAAATACAGCTGAAGCAAAGTATTCTTTCACATACAATAAAATAGTAATTACCAGGAGCAGACGTACTCCAAACTGATAAACCCATGGATCCAGACCTTCAGCTTGGGGATGAGGTAGAAACTTTGCACCTCTTACTAGAATGACAAAGATCCACCAGAAGGTCCTTTTTGAAGAATATTTTGTAGTATTGCGTGAAACTTTTATTTTCTCAGGTTTCAGACTAATTTTCAGCTTTGTTGCACCTTGTCAGTGGCAAAGGTATCAGCTGCCACTAGCTGCCAACTGCTATTAAAGCCTCAAATGAGTTCAGATATGTATCTTTACCCTTCTTTGATTGCACTGGGCTCATACACCTCTCCTGAGGTCAGAGGAGAGCTGAAACAGGAAATAGCCAGGAGAAAGCAGAAAGATTGAAGAGAAAGTCATAAAACTGACATGTTTAAGTGTGCTTGAATATCTTAATAACAAGCAACTGAAATTAATTTCAATACTATCTAAGGTTCCCTCTGCCAGAATTCTCTGTGCCAGAATTAATGGGTTTCTCTAGTTTTCACATTCTCTTATCTTGCATCAAGGATGACTTCTAAGATTCCTGCTATCTGTAAGACCTCCAATACTTTTTGTTTGTTTTTATTTTTTAATTTAAAAAACGATCTCACATGCACTTTAGTATATTTTTGTGCCCCTGAATAAAGACTTGAACAACTCTGGAATGGAAATCACTCATAAAGCCTTCTACAAGCCATTTAATCAGCTTTTCTGTAGTTTATGATGTATGCAAAATCAATTAGAACAGTCTCTGATTCATGACTCATTGTTGTCCTCTGTTGTAAATCAACCATTGCAAAGTTTATAGCTTGCTTTTCATCTCATTTAAATTCAAGGTCCAGCTGGGAGGAATAGCAAACATTTTGCTGAGGTTTGTGCTTTCCCCAGTTTTCAAGATCTGTAGAATAGTATGTGCTCACTATTGAAATGGAAATATCAGCTGAAACCATGAGACTGCTGAAAACAACCTTCACATAACTCAGTAGGTGGCATTTTTCCTTCTGCACTGATATAAATGAGTGCCCTATCATTGTGTTTCTGAAGACACCAGTACTGGTACTGAAGTACTGGAGCTAGTCTTTGACTGAGATGAAGAACTGAGATCAAAAGCCACATACAGAGTTTAAAATGACCGTACTGTAACTGAGAAGGGAGGACTTGTAGCTCACAAGGCCTAGTTTATTTAGCTCAGGTACCAACAGAAATACAGGCTGAAGATCATGAGATGATGGCATCACCGAAGTGCTGTGGTACACAACAAATGACTGATGCCCATGCTGCCCTGGCTTTGCTATTCATCAGATCCAAGTTGCTTAGATCAAATTATCTGAGATTAGGCTTTTTCCAATCATAGCATAAATTTACATACAGACTCTGTGGCATTTTTATAACATGAGGATCTTGTTGAAGGGTTTACAGTCAATATGACTATACCTCATTCATGTTAATGCAAACCATCTGTACAAACAGTCTTGTTCGCTTCTCCCTGTGCCCTACTGCTTTATGCTGCTATATATTTTTTTCAGTTGTATTTCAGTATCTCATGAATTGATTCATTTGTATCTCATGTCCGAGATATGAAATTCAACACTTGCAATCCAAACCACAAAATTTACCATGCAAGTGCAGTGTTCATTTTGTCCCTCATTTTGGTGGGATTTTTAAAGAAATTGTGTATTGGTTAAACACTTGTAAAAATCTCTCATGCAACCTAATTTTCATATCAAAATATAAATAAGAATAAACAGAAACCCCCAGGAGGGAGCAAGCACAGAGCATTCTTATGTTTTCTTGAGCTTTCAAGTGGGACAGGATTAGACTCACATTTTCTCTCTTCTAAGCTTTTCTAACTTCAAAAAGGAACCAGTTGAGATACTTACAGCCTTCTATAACTATGAACATTATTCTGACAATGCTGGATAATTAGTCTATAAAGACAAATAAACTAGCAGAAGGATTTGCAAAGGAATTTTATTTGCTAAGAGCTTTATGCTATGGAAAAAAACTGGGCTACCATACCAGGGAATATATCTGAAAATGCAGTACTCAGAGGTGTGATGTATATACAGAGAGCAGATTTGTTGGTCTTCTCCCACTGTTCCTGCTGTTAGATTAAATAAAGTCTCAGACTGTATGAGTTAATGTTTAGTTTATGTTTTCTGAATTCTCCAAATGAAATCTACTCCTCTTGTCTCAACATTTCCAAAATCCACACCAGGACTGGCATTTATTTGGCAACATACGGTTGATCTGATAAGAATAAAGATGCAGGAGAGGAGGAAAGCAGAGAAATTGCACAAGAATTAATGGGGAGATAAGGGAACACAGGCCAGTAAGCACCAAAAGTTAGGCATATCGTTATGCAATTAGAGGATATATTCTGTTACAAGACAAATTACAAAACAGTGCACAGACATATCACATTGGTCAACAACCATTGACTTCCAAAATTTTAACGACATGGGTCATTTTCATGGGACTGCCAACTATGCAGAAAACATTGAAATAATTTTCAAAACTTTGTAGTATCGTCTCTTTAATTTCCTGCCATGATGCTAGGAAATGTCTTTGACTTGCTCTCATAGATCCCAGGCATTTGGTTGCATTTGATTCACAAATAAAAGAGCACACAAAATGGTTCTCAGTCATTTAGATAGGATTTGGGGAAGACAATCAGTCATCTTAGAAATACTCACAAAAGATTTTGAGATTAATGAAATGCCAAATATCAGACTTTTTTTGTGTTTCCAATAGCACTGAATTTGACCCATTTCTATCAATAATGTCAAGTAATGGTTGTCTTACACTCTTCATTAAATTCTATCCTTAAACATAGGTATTGAATTTCAATTCACCCTTCTTACTTCTACGATGTCAGTTGTCTTGAGGAACAATTATTAATGGATTGTGAGGTTCTTACATACGACAATAATGGAAACCAGAAAGCACCTGCTCCTTGGTTTCTGTGTCCTAAAATGACATTTCCACCTTTAATTCTACCCTCTTAAATAATTTGATATAAAATATATTGAAGAGTTCAGCAATGAACTTTTGTGTTTTCTCTACTGAGATGCTTTGCATGTGTTTTTGACAGAGTTCAAAATCTGACTTTTTGTCAAAGAGAGTTGAAATCCTTAGCAAGAAGGTTTTTTTAAACCAAATTACAGCTCACAGTTAAGAAGTTGGGGGAGGGGTTGTTTGTTTGTTTGTTTTTCAGAAACTAGACACAATTTCCTTACTATTTTTACATTTTGCATACATAGCTGATCTCTAAGTGTTAATTCCTAAATAAGACAGGTGCTTAGTGGAGATTTTAGTAGTTGTCTGATTTATGTCTTGTCAACACTGGCTGTCTGGATAGCACTGGGGAGTCTCTGCCTTTCACGTGAGTAACAGACAAGAAGAAAGACAGATAAAGCCACCTGACAAAATTGCTTGCTGTCACTGTTTTAGTCTAGGGGTGCAAACTTAACTTGTGACAGTTGCCTGACATTTAGCAGTCACTTGCAAAATTTCTTTTGGCTTTCAAAGTGCCTTGGACTCTCCAGTGCACCGATGCTTGTATATCCTTTATACATGTTCCAGGACAGAGACTGCCTCTTCTTATAGAGCACAGCACTGTGATTTGCACTTTACTGCCTACTTGAATACTTCTGGTATTCTGGAAGACAACAGAAATGCTAGTCTTGATTGACTACATATGTAATGTTCCAGTTATCCATTATGTCCTTGGTTTATATCTCCAGTTATTCTCAGTTTGCACTACTGTGACTGCAAACAGCCTCATTAGCTATATACATTCCCCTTTCCAAACCTTAGTGAGCTCACATATTGTGGCAATCAATTCAAGAGGCTAACTGTATGTTATCATTAAAGAAGTCCTGCAATTAGTCTTATAATTCTTGCCTTTGATTTTTTACTGGATGTCATTTTATTCTTTTGCTGTAAGAGTTGGCAAACATACTTTTCTCATCTACTTCCTCTTTCGCATTTACTATGTTCAGTAACAGTAATTAATCTCCTCTGCAAGGCAAACAAATCTAATCCTCGCAGTTTCCCAGAGGAGTGCTTTCTGTATCTTTGATTATTTCTTGTCACTTAACCGCACACAGTATTTTATTTGCATTTGGTGAATAACTTGGTTGAACTATCATATTCATCTCCATGCAGTCCATCTCAAGGGGTAGCATAGCACTGTTTTTTCAATTCTTCTTGTGTCCTACTATGTCCTCATTAGGTGTATTTTCTTCTCAACTTTTCCTCCTAAAAGGTCAAAGTTTAGCTTGAAAACCAAACCAATAACCAATTATCAGCAAAGCATATTGGTTCTTTCAAGTTTTGTAACCCAGCCTTTACAGTTTTGTTTCTGAAGATTTATTTTTATCCATTCCCTGCCTGTGAAAGTTATTCAATTATGTTTATTATATCTAAAGCTGTTCAATTCTTCTTCACTTGCCTTACACAGAATATCTGAAGATAATACCTAGATGGAAATTGCGGTACCTCATTTCCAAGTCTGTCACTATTCAAATCCTGTCTTGTGAAGTTCCAGTCACTGCTCGCTTACCAGACTTCTGCGTGGAGCTTCGCATGCTCCTGTCGACCCAAACCCACTTGCAGCTCTTGTGATCTCTCCGGTGCTGTTTTTGGATGAATCTCAGTCTTTCTAGTCCAGTCTTAACAACTGCTTCCCTGACCTGTTTTGGCTTCTCAGCTACTGAGGAGAAGTTCCTTAAAAAACTTGTAGAAAGCTCTGAGGAAAGTGGAGTTTTATCTTCACCTCTATTTGTAAATGATGAATTTTAAAGCCATCTTGAAAGTTCTGCATTTACCAGCAGGAATTCTGTGTCAATACAGGGGAAAGCTAGTCTCAGCTTGGGAAGGTAGCACAATAAATCCACCTGTCCTTTAATTCTAGTAATGTTTATTAACAGCCCTTGCATGCAAATGAATCAAGCATTGATAATTACAACATTTACTGGCATATGTGTCCCACAAAGCGAGTATTTTAAAACAGGCAAATTGAAATCTCCATCCCTCCTCTCTTCTAGCAGCCCAACACTCCTAAATAGGCTTATGAGCTTACATCTTTTCACTTCCACAAACCTGACACAAAGGTCCAGACTACACAAACAGCTATCAACTCTCCCTTCCTCACGTAATACCCTCACCCATTCTCTAATGTACCAAAAAAAAAAA
>VZRQ01009630.1:79094-92487 GCA_013397975.1 Machaerirhynchus nigripectus
TGACCTCTTGTAGCTATATGAAATGGCAGATGGTTTGCTGTGGTCTGACAGTCTGCAGCTAGGAGAAAGAGTACAACATTTCTGGGATTCGCATACTGTGTTAGGGGAATAATGTCCACTGTTTGCCTTCCCACATTACCCACATATCATCAGAAAGTAATCCTCCTAACTGCAGTCATTACTGTAACAGGACAGTCCCCTCCCTTGCCCAGCTGGAGATGCTGTGCCTGATGCCCCCCAGGACACAGATGTCCGTCGTGGCTGCCAGGGCACTGCTGACTCATATTCAGCTTGCCATCTGCCAAGACACCCAGATCCCTTTCCACTGCGCTACCTTCCAGCCTCTCATTCCCTGGTCTGTACAAGCAGTTGCCACATACCAGGTGCAGAATCTGGCATTTGCCATTGTTAAACTTCATACATTTGGTGATTGCCCATCTTTCTAATTTGTCTAGGTCGCTCTGCAGGGCCTCTCTGCCCTCTGTCCTCATAGGGGTTGACAGCTCCTCCCAATTTAGTCTTTACTTAGTATTCCTTTGAGTCCTGACCCTGGACAACCAGGACTAGCCAAAATTCAGACTAAAAGAATGACCTTGCAGGTATGTTGTGGATTGACCCAGGCCGGATGCCAGGCACCCACAAAAGCCACTCGCTCAGTCCCCTCTGCAACTGGAGAGTGCAGAGAAAATTTAACAAAGGGTTCACAGGTTCAGATAAGGACCTAAAGAGATTGCTCATCAAATACCATCAAGGGCAAAACAGGCTCAACTTAGAGGTATGAAGTCAATTTACTACTAACAAAATCAGAGCAGGATAATGTCTCCCATGGGAGACAGTTCTGCATGAACTTCTCCAGTGTGAATCCATCTCATGAGCAACAGCTCTCTACGAACTGCTGCCAACGTGAGTCCATCCCACAGGCAACTGCAAACAACATCCCACTAACTGCTGCAGCGTGGGTCACCCTTCCACAGGGTGCAGTCCTTCAAGGACAGGCTGCTCCAGCGTGGGAGCCTCTCTCCACAGGTCTCCCACAGGTTGACAGCCTCCTCTCAGGCATCCACCTGCTTCGGCATGGGACTCCTCCACAGGCTGCAGGTGGATCTCTGCAGGTGGAGCTGTGCTCCATGGGCTGCAAGGGCACAGCTGCTTCACCACGGTCTTCACCACAAGCTGGTGAAGAACCTCAGCTCCGGTGCCTGGAGCACCTCCTCCCCCTCCTTCATGGATCTTGGTGTCTGCAGAGTTGTTCTTCTTAAATGTACTCACTCTGCTCTTCTTTGGCTGAAAAAAATCTGTGCAAAAACTTCTGTTTTGATTTCATCTTAAATCTGTTATCACAGAGGCATTACATCCCTCTCTAATTGGCCCAGCCTTGGCCAGCAGCACATCCATCTTTGGAGCCACCAGGGACTGTTGGGTCTGCCTGACATGGTGGAAGCTTCCAGCAGCTTCTCACAGAAGTCACCTCTGTGGCCCCACTGCTACCAAAACCAGACCATACAAAACAAATACAAGGCGCCATTTCTCAAACCGTCTCCTCACAATCTCCAGTAGCCTGTTTCCTTCTAGGGAAGCTAGGGAAGAGCAGCCTTGGCCTTACCTTCTTCATGCTTTGCCAGACAACCACCAAGTACAGGAAAAAATCTCAATGTAAAACTGGTGCTTCGAACTTTGCTTGCATAATCCAACTTTGGTCTTTGGAACTGCTGTCAGAAAGGCATCAGCATCCTGAACCCTAAGACAGCCACCTCCTGAGGTCTCTGCCAGCTCTTTGCTGAGCTCTCCACTTGGCATTGCCAAGCTCTTGTAGCTTCTCATGTTTATGTCTTGTCAGCATGCGCAGCTCTTGAAAGCCACCAGGTAAATCAAGATTTTGAGTCTAGTTTGTGGGTATTTTCCAGATGAAAACAAAACCTAGCTTTGTATTGAAAAAAGGCATGTGGATATTGTTCTCTTTCTTTACAAATGTCTGGAATGAGTCTTTCTTTACAGCAAACTCAGCAGTAAACACTTTATTGTAGCTTTTTCTTGCAGCTGAGACCTTTTAAACAACCCTGTGTAACTTAAACTTACAGACCTTTGTATTAAAGCTTTTCCTGCTCAGCTTCCGCTCTTATGCTGAGAATAATTTTAAATTTATTGTTTTTATTAGTGGCTTTTTGTACATCTTCAGCTTCTGCTGCTGTGGATGTTTAGTAATTTCAAGAGTCATTTAGGTTTTCCAAAGACTTTCTAAATATTCTGCTTTGCATTTTGCTTGTATATACAGAGAAAGCATTCAAGCAAACCCATGTTGCCAGTCTCTTACCCCTGTTCCCAATATATAGATACAGGTTACAACTGTAACTTCATCTGTTTGCACCCAAAAAAACCTAGCATTCATGTCAGCAAATGTCTGATCTCCCAGCTGAGTATTTGGCCTTTCCTGTGTGCTTCTTGATCACACAGGACAAAGTGGACTTACACATCTTCCTCACTCCACAGATGCAGCAAGGTTGTAACAGTGCTCTGTCTTGGGGCTCTCATACTCCGCTTCTTGCTTGTGCCCACACTGGCACAGCAGTTTTATGCCTGTCCATGCATTAGTAGTGTACATCACCATGAAACTTCTCTTAAAAACATTACATTAGCTTACAGGAGCTATCACTTTCTCATGCCTTCTCCAGATTTTGCATTCAAAAGTACTTAATAGTTCCATCTTGACCCAGAAAACAGTTTTTGTGAATGCTTTGTGGTTATATCCTGCTTATTTGTACTGAATTTTAAAGTCAGAGGAAGGATGTAGCAGGATATTAGGGGAAGGAAATGTTTAATTTCTGTCATATAACCAGTATACTTCTGTCCATCAATCAAAAGTTAATTTATTTTCTTCCTTTGCGGTACCTAATTTCAATTGTTTCTTTCCTCTGCCCTTGTTTTTCTTAATTTTTACAACAGCTGCCAGTTAAATGAATGTCTTCCAGCAGGTAGGAAGAAGATGCAATTCATGTTGTGCACAGATAATATTAAGCATCCAATACTGTGAAATTACACACTCCATTTAAAAACAGTTGCGAGGAGGAGGATGGGTGGAAGAACAAATTATTAGCAGCCTGTTTGTCAGTCACGCTGCTTATAAAATCTGGAGAGAAAATAGAAGAATTGTTGGGAAAGCAGTGGGATCTTACACTGTAGGAGGCCTCTTTGTGATTAGTGCTCATGACATAGAGCTTTTGTCCTTCCTGTCAAAAACCAGTATGGTAACCACTTTCACACCCCTTGTTCAACCTGAAAGAATGGCTAGTATGAAATATTCAGCAGGTCTGCATTTCAAAAGCTACGCTCTCTATGTTATGTATAGTTCACCTGGAAATACATAATACCTTTAAAGCACAAATTGGCTCTCAAAGGGTACTCATCTGTTTTCCTCTCTGTTTTACACAGGGACAAGAATGTGCCCTCTGGCGACTGCAGCTGACAGCTGTGGATGAAAGCCATTCTATCGAAAGCTGTCTTCTCTGTTTTTAAGCCCTCCCTCATCATGTCCAAGCCAATGTGTATTAGGCTTCAAGGCTTCTTTCATTATTTGTCTTTAGAATCTGAAGCTGTAGCCAGTTCTTTCAAGGTTGTGAGTAAGTTTGAAGGTCTCCACTGAAACTTCTCTAAAAAGGGACAATCAGGGTACCACTATCAAAATATAAGGTATCAAATCATATTCAGATCCAGATTCTGCAAAAGTTAATTTGCACAGTTGCAAAGATCAAATTCAGGAGTTTGGGGTTATTGCTAGTGGAAAGTTAAAACACCAGTACTCCTTTCTGTGTAAGTGAAATCAACCTTCCCTTTGGAATCTTCCTTAAAATATCCCGGAGGAGCATCCTCACTGCCAGATGGACTTCATCAACTGACCTTAAAAATGCTGAAATTTGTTGATGAACACTGAATAGTTATCAGATTGCACCTCTGCAGACACACCACTTGAAGAGTCACCTTTATCTTAAGAAGCAAATTAAGCTTCTTTTTGTCAGCATAACAACCTTGTTTTCTCTTTGAGTGTCTTGGATTCAGTAGTGTTTCTCTGTTTAAATAATACATTTGCCTGAAATAATTTTAAAAATGTTTTAGAAAGCTACATGAATATGACAGGATGAGGCAAACCACTGTGCCTCTGGTATAAGCCATCACAGATGTCCAATCTGTGGCAGCTTGCTGGTGACTTGAATGGTCCATTAAATTACATGGTCTGATTCTTCTCTCTCCATGAAGTATTGCAAAATGAGCTTTTGAGGAAACCATGTAGCTACCCAACATGCATATCTAAAGCTGCAGTCATGCAGTCATTTATCACAGATGGCTCTTCACTCCTTCAACCTCAGTAGAGCTGGCTCAAGACCATAGGCAGAGGGTAGGGGGCTGGAGCCAACAAGGTTTAACTGATCTGACTCAACACCTCATCTCTACCTCTACCTAGCCATTGGCTGTTGTTGAGAGAAGATGTAGGAGCCAAAGGACCAACTCCCATCCTGACAACTAGAGAAGCAGAAGCTCCAGTCATTTAGGCACTCTCTGATTCTCCCTTTTCCTCACGGCAATATGCTTGGTAGTATTCCTACTTCCTCTCCTTTCCCAGAAAGCGGTCCCAAGATGATAGGGGGTTGATGTGTAGGAAGTGGCATGGCTCCTCTCAGGGACTAGAAGTATGTGAGCAGAAGGAAAGATGGACAAGATTTCTGGCCTTTGTCTTCCCAATTCACTACCTCAGGTAATGGAGCCCTGCTTTCCTGGAGATTGCTGAGTATCCACCTGCCCATTGGAAGTGGTGAATGAATACCTCGGTTTGATTTGTTTGCATGTACAGTTTGCAAGCACAGCTTTTAGCTATTAAATTATCCTCAGCTCCACTTTTACTTTTCTGATTCTTTACACCATCCGACTGGGGTGAATGAGCAGCTCTGCAGGGCTCTGCTGCCAAATGGGGTTAAACCATGACAAACATGAAAATCTGCTTTATCTCTGCCAGCCTTCCTTACTCATCTTTACCTTCTGAGACTCCTGAAGACTTTCCAATCCTGCCTTTAAACACTTTTACCACTCAAATCCTTTTTGCTGTCACTGCAAAATTGAGTTCTGCCACTGAGCCAACCCTGATGTTTTCTTCAGCTGTATTAATTGTACATACAAACAGGTGTTTGAAAGATTATGGTATGTGAATTTATAAAAACACACTTCTGGCAATAATTTCTGCATGACTAACAGCCTGAAAATACTCAAATACAAACCAATTATTTTCCTAAAAACAGGAATTATAAAATGTTTACCAGTTGTCCTGGTTACAGGAGTAGGGTGCCAATTCAGGACTATGTGGGTATAACCACACTGCATTCTACTCCCCTCTGTCATTTCTGACGAACTGCTAATGATGGGTCGTTTTCAGGAGCTGCCCTGTGCACACCAGAAACCTCAGGCTACAGGCTGGGTGTTAAATGAGACAAGAAAAAAGAGGCAACCCCACAAGGCAGGGTAGTGTTTCTTTTTCTTCACACCTATGACTCACCTGTGACAACTCCCTCCAGGAAGCACCAGCACAGTTTCACCCATCCTGAGGGGTCATCTCTGCTGATGGGCCATAGTGGACTCAACAGCACCAGCAGAATAGGCAGCTGCATCACTTAGACCATCAAGGACTTCCAAATATCCCCTGACTCACAGCATTACCTCATCCCATTGTGAAATTCCCCATCCCAGGGGAGGTACTGAGCATTCCCATGTGAACCTGAGCGTATAAACATGTGGGTTTGGGAACTTGGGACAACTCCACCACCAACTGATGGATCCAGAGGACAACCAGAACTTCCACAGGACCACCGCTTTTGAAAATAATGTGACCATCACTTCAACAGGGTGCAACCAACACTTGACAGGACCACTTGACATCACTGACCAACCGTGTGCCAGTTGTACTCTGACTTTCTGGGTTTCAGCCAGTTCTCTGTGTAGCATTCCATTTATTGTAATCTTTCTATTAAATTGTAACTCCAACCCGAAATCTCTCTTAAGGTAAATGAACAGGGTTCATTTCTCCCGCCAGTTTGCTTTCAAACCAGCACACCAGTTCTTCTCCAACTCTCTCAACAACCAGGCTCTGGTTCTCAAACCACCTTTTCACTCCCATCAACTATATTGTTTCTATACATCGGTATTAAGTATTTCATATTCTGAACTGAAATGCTGTAAGAGCCTTTACGCTTTAAAGCTGGAAGAATTCATCTGTAACATGCACAATTCTTAACTGTGCCAAGCTGAAGTCAAGTTTGAGCTGAAAGGGTTTGGAAATATCCCCAAGTGATATTTCTGTCATCACACTTTCCAAGTAAATTTATCTTTCATTTCTGCTGTGGTAGCTGCGGCTCAGCTTTATTTATAAATCTTTGAAAATAGGAATTTATAATGAACACACAGTCAGTTTCTTAAATTAAAGCACTGAGGCACTAGCAAGTAAGCACCACTATAATCAAGCTAATTAAAAGGCCACGTTCAGGATAGGAATCTGCATATGAAAAGGAACATAATTTTCCTGATGGTAGTTTTACTATCCTCTTATATTTGCATGCACCCTGTAGAGCCTCACCATCATTTGAAGCTAAGCTACTTAAAGAAAAATCAGGTTTTTACCCCTTAATCTCTTTAAACTAAAGCAGTATTTCCAGTTTTGACCAACAGGTTCTGTTTTTCAAAGTTCATTCTTTGAAGAACTGAAATACTTTAATTTATCCAGAGCAGCAGATGCACAGCACACTTGGGGACAAATGAGATGAGTGAGCTGTGTACTGAATTTTTAATGATGTTTCTCTGGTAGAGACTTCAGAAAGCACTTTTGAAGATGACAATCTAACTCAGTAATGAGCAGTTTTCTTCATTTGAAAACTATGTGGAAAGATTACTATGGCCTTTCATATTCAGAAGCTACTGCAGGACATTTTGGTGCTAACATTTTTTTTTTCATTGCCAGAAAGGCAAAAAACTGGGACAGGGAAGACACTAACAAAACCCAACATGAGTTGCACACAAATCCTCTTTCCATATCCAATAAAAATCCTTTCTGTGACTAAGGTTTACTTAATAAAATCCCTCTTTTGGTTACAACTAACTTTTCCAGGCAGAAAAGATTCTATTTAGGACATGAAACATTTCAAGGAGCTCTTAAGTATGTGATGTAGACATAAATTCAGAGAGAAGGACATTAAGGTCACTTGCAGCTTAGATGTTAAGGAGCATGAGACTCATACCTTCAGTTACATTCTTTTTTGGCTTTATTTTTGCAATATATACTTACAGTGCTACATAAACAATAAAAACTCAAGAAGTAATTTCATAATCTTCTGAAAGATTGCTCTGGACTTGCAAACTTACCATATATATATTGTCTGTCAATCGTCACAGTCCCTCTTAACTTTCCACACAATGTCCTAGAGTTGTTAATGACTCTGTGACTCAGAGAGTGCATGCACTTTGGAGAACTGGTTAGTTAGCTGTGGTGTACTTTACAGTGTTTCTTTGACCAAAGTCTGGTTTTTTGCTGGTTGTCTTTAAAAGGAAATCTGAACCAAAGCTTTTCTGCAAGTTGACTACTACCTTTTACATTGTGCAGATCTGCGACTATTTCCAACCATGTCATTTCACTGCTCAGTGAAAGACTTCCATGAGTAAGTCAGCACATCCTGTCACATCCCTGCATTTCTTTTGTGATTTAAGTTCCCTTTAGTTGATTTTCAGAAAAATCAGACTCAGAGAACCTTTTGTTGATGACAGTTAACCAATGAAGTTTATAATAATCTTCCAGTCATTCAACTGGATTAAAGTAGTTGTTTCTATAGCAGGAAATCTTCTTCAAATGGCAATAAATAATTCATCAGGAAAATACTATGCTGGCTTCCTGATATGGAGAAGAAGATTTTCACTTATGTTTTCCAGATAAGATATCATATCCATCTGCATTATCCTACAGCAACTTAAACCTACCATAGAGGAGGCATAACATCCTCTAAGGAAAATGTGTGGGTTGGCCCCAAGGCTGTACAGGTGCATTGGGTTATTCCTTCCCAGGTGCAGGACCCTGCACTTGCCTTTGTTGAGTTTCAGACAGTTCCTCTCTGCCCATCTCTCCAGCCTGTTGAGGCCCTTCTGAAGGTCCTTCTGAAGCACAGCACTCCAGGGTATCAGCCAGTGCTCCCAGCTTTGTGTCCTTGGCGAATAAGTTAAACAATACTGGGCCTAGTATTGAACCCTAAGGGATGCTGCTAGTGACAGGCCTCCAACTAGACCCTGTGCCACTGATTACAGCCCCCTGTGATCTGCCATTCAGCCGGTTGTCAATCCATCCCACTGGCCACTCAGCCAGTCCACACCTCCTCAGTTTGCCTGTGAAGATGTGACAGTGTCAAAAGCCTTGCTGAATTTGAGGCAGACAATACCCACTGCTGTCCCCTCCATCCATCCAGGTAGCTGTTTCATTGCAGAAGGCAATCACATTGGCCAAACACCTGATTACCTTTAGTGAACCCATGCTGACTACTCCTGATCACATTCTTGTCTTCCACATGGACAGAGATGGCCTCCAGAATGAGGTGCTTCATCACCTTCCCAGGGATTGAGATGGGGCTGACTGGCCCATAGTTCCCAGGTCCTCTTTCTTGCCCATTTTGAAAAGTGGAGTGACATTTGCATTCCTCCAGTCATCAGCACCTCTCCTGATCTTCATGACCTTTCAAAGGTGATTGTGAACAGCCTCACTATGGCTTGCACCAGCTCTCTCAGCACTCATGGGCTCAGCACTCACTCATCCCATCACGGCTACTGGACTTGAGGATGTCAAGTTTGCCCACATGTTCTCAGACCCAATCCTCCCTGACCAAGAGAAAGTCTTCCTTTCGTTTCTTCACCCTGGTCTCCTGGCTCAGGGATCCCTGAGGCCTGTTCTTGTCAGTGAAGATTGATGCAAAGGCATCAGTCTGCCTTCTCTGCTTCCTCTCTTACCAGAGTCCCCTCTTCATTTACTAATAAGCCCACATTATCCTTTGTTTTCCTTGGGTTATCAATTTGAAGAAACCCTTCTTGGTGTCCTTGGCATCTTTGGCCAGATTTAATTCCAGATCATGGACTTCCTTGTCTTACTTCTACTTACTGACAATCTCTCAATATTCATTCCAAGTGGCCTGACTCTGCTTCCATCCTCTATGTTATTCCTGCCTACACCTGAGTAATGATAGGAGTTCTTTATTTGTCCACGTAGGTCCCTTGCCCCTTTTGCCTGATTTCTTGTTCTTTGGAATGCACTGTTCTTGAGCCTAGAGGAAGTGATCCTTGAATAGCAACCAACTCTATTGGACCCCTCTTCTCTGCAGGGATGTTCCCATGGGATTCTTTCAAGATCCCCAAAGAGGCTGAAGTTAGCTCTCCTTTAGTCCATGGTTGCAATGTTATTTGCTGCCCTACTTCCTCCTCATCTGATACTGAACTCCACAGTCTCATGGTCACTGCAGCCACGGCTGCCCACAACTTCTACATTTCCAACAAGGTCTTCCCTATTTGTTAGTACAATCAGAACACCATTCCTTGTGGGATCTTCCACTACCTGTGACATGAATTTGTCATCAATCCTCTCCAAGAACCTCCTGGATTCTTTGTGCTTTGTTGTGTTGCTTCTCCAGCAGATACCAGGGTAGATAAAGACCCCCACAAGAATCAGGTCCTGTGACTGTGAGGCTGCTTCCAGCTGCCTGTTTAAGACCTCATCCACTTCCTCCTCCTCCTCATCAGGTGTCTGTAGCAAACACCCACAGCAGTGTCACCCTTATTAGTCTGTCCTTTCATCCTAACACATGAGCTCTCAATTCGCTCATTATCCTCAACAGGAGAGAGCTCAATGCAATCCAAGTGTTGTCTCACGGAGAGGTCAACTCCATTGCAGCGCCTTCCTGGTCTGTTTTTCCTAAGCAGCAGGTAGTCCTTCTTGACAACATTCCAGTCATGTGAGCTATCCCACCATGTCTCTGTAATGGCACTGAGATCAAAACCCAGTGACTGCACGCAGATCTATAGTTCCTGCTGTTCGTTCCCCATACTGCATGTGTTGGCTACATTTGATTGTGTCAATATCCCTGTAGGAATTTTGAAGGATTACAAAGGGATTCCCCATAGTCCTGTTGTGTTACGCCTTTGGCTGCTTGTGCTCGATTGAGATATTACATCTTGAGACTCCTTTTGCTACCAGGGTGGTCACTATAGTTTTCCCCTTCCCCCATCTCATCTCTTTGAGCCTGGCTATGTCCCTATCCTATTTCAAATCTGGCTTAGAGGTCTCTCAACAAGCCCTACTAACTCATCAGGTAAGATCCATTTTCCCCTTTAAGACAGGTGGACCGCATTTGTTGCCAGCAGGCTCGGTACTGCATAAACTGATCACAAAAACCCATATGACTGAGTGTATTAGCTATAAATATGTGGTGTGACATTACTAAGTAGCCATTACTATTAATGACTTTAAAAGGAACATTATTATTGAGATGATGATTGTGATGATGATGATGATGATGACGATGATGACAGTGACAATGTTGTTAGTGGGAATAGAATGGACTGAATATCTCACCCTTCGTACGATATACCTGTAAAAAGATCAGGGTATACTACACTACTCATATCATTAAGAAAGAAGTTACGTAGCTATTTATAAATGAAAGAAAAAAACTCCAACCACCTACTTTAGAAAAGCTGGACTGTTCTAAAAAAAACTAGATTTCAATTAAGGAATATTTTAGTACAAAATGTTTTGACTAAAATTTGGACTGGCTACAGATGTCAATAATTCAAGTAACATAAGTCCAGTAATCTCTTTTGACAGTACATTAGTGTTGCTGTCATTAATGAACAGCAGGAAAAGTGAGGTTCATGCAAGCCCTGATAAATACACTGTAACTAGAGCTTCAGAGCTGTTTCCAGAAATGTATGCTGCTCTTCCTCTCCTCATTCAAATGTATAGCAAATATACAATATACAATATACAATATACAAATAGCAAATCCTATGACTAGATATGTATGCATGAGAAGGACCAAATTCTACCCTCTTTACTCACATAAAGAATCATACTGAGCAGTCACAGACTGCATGCAATTTTCAGCTGTGCTCTGTGAACAATGATAGCAGTAAAAAATCGCATGCTTGCACACGAGACCATATAAAATCCACATGATATAAAGACTTTTAAAGTATTTCAGAATTCCTTACAGTGTTTGACAAGGCCTGTCAAACAATTATCATCCTGTATCGAGTCTCTCTTTTGCAGAGAGGGACTAAAAATACTATTGTAGGGCAATTCTGGTTTCATGCTGAAATCCTTGTTTGTCTGTTCCTTTCAATCAAGCTATAAATGTGAGGATGATAGAGAGGCTGAGTTGGCCTTATACACCAACTCATTTTTTTACTGACACAGAGTTCCCAGTGCCCACATGGATTTCCTTGCATCTGTCAGCAGCTTTTTAAATGATTGGTCACAGTCCTTCGTGGTAACTGTCCTTCACAATGAGTGAATGAGACACACAAAGAACTGCTGAAAGGATTTTAGTCAGGACGTTTCCACTGTATAACATTTATAAACAGGCCACTACATTTTCCCATCAAATGCTGAGGTTTAGATAAGGTGGAGCTGTCTGAGACATAACCTTCTCATGATGAAGGTGATGTCATCAATGTTCCAGTTGCTTGTCGCTTGATCTCACTGTTCTTGCATGTCACCAAGTACTGTTGATCCTTGGTTTTGCCTTTGCTCAATGCATCATTGCATCCCTACTCTATTTTGTGTTTCCCACGGCTCATCAGTTTTATCTTCCATCTGTTCAGTGACCTGGGCTACAAAGCCTCAAACATTGCTGCAAAGTCCAGGCAGGGAGATCAGTAAACATCTCCATCCCTTGGGCACATAAGAAAGCTCATCCATGCAGGAGCAAAAGTTTCCTCCTGGGCTGGGTAGAGTGAATCTTTCACCACAAATGTTCTCCACCTTTTATCGCTCTGTCTCCAGGCTTACATGTTTGCTTGCTTTAGCACACACACTGTTTTCATGCCTCATGTCCCACCATTTGTCCCCTTGCTGCAGAATGACAGACTGTCTGCAAAAGTTATCTCAGAGGGCTCTTTTCTGTAGCTTACCCAAGGAAAAGTGTTGCACGGTTTGGCGTGCAATGCAACAACAGCAATCTGGAAGCCTGATGTTAAAAGAGACAGTTATTGCGGTCTCTAAAACAGTGTGGTCAGCACCCTTGTACACCAAGGGATCAAAGTGTGATGATTGTTCTATAAAAATGCAGCAATGCTATCAAAATGAGTGGAATTCATCTGTACTTTTGTCTTTGTGAGATATATGGATTGAAAAATTGGTATATGTATTTCCTGAACCCTTTTTTAAGAGCACTGACCAGTCAGAACCCAGAAGACTTTATCAAGGTATTTTTTTCCTTCAGTGATTTGGAAGTGGTGATTGTATTAGGTGGGTTCTACAAAGAGTTTCAGCTTTATATTCACTCCAAATGCCTAAACCTGCTTTTGTCACTGCTATCCTGAAGACAAGAAAATAGGTTTTTTGCTCTTCCTAAGGCACTTGTTTCAGGGTGGAGAAAAGAAGAGAAACTGCACATGGAGGGCAGTGGCTGCTATAAGAAATGTGTTTTTAGGTACCAAGATATAGTTATGTAGTTCTTTGAAATGGTATTGTGGTAGTTCATGTTGAGCATGAGAAAACTAAGGCCAGATGATGCTGAGTTCACATGCACATGCAGTTTGTATGCCTTTTAATAATATGTCTTCTTGCACCCAGTCCTGCCTTTCCTAGTATGGCAAAATCTGCTGGTTTCCGGTTGGGTAACTAACAGCTGCAACTTTCTTGGCAAGAAGCAAAGGGCTCTAAGAGATGTTCCTTTGCAATTCCTCAGGGCACTCGCACTGCTCAGACCTATGAGAGCTCTGGGGAACGTATTATGAAAAATCCTTCACAGATTATTCATCAGTGCCCAGCTCACATTCTACAGTAATCTTACTTAGAAAAAAATCCTTAAATGAAGCTTCTATAATATTATTAATGAAGAAGTGTTGGCTGTCAAGCGTGGCTGAAAATGGAAAACACTCACAAGAGCTGATGAGTGCTGGGTCTATGTAGCTGTTCATCTACAGAAACAATGCTCAGCCCCGGAACGAAGCCTTACAGGGCTCATGGAAAGGTAACTTCTCTCATCAAACTTGAGGAGTCTTTGGCATTTCTGAATTTGGTACTTTCCTTCCCTCCTTCCCTCCCTCCTTCCCTCCCTCCTTTCTTCCTTCCCTCCTTCCCTCTCTCCTTACCTCCTTTCTTCCCTCCCTC
>VZRQ01009630.1:92687-106654 GCA_013397975.1 Machaerirhynchus nigripectus
CCTAGTAGCTACAAGAAGAGCCAAGTTTGAAAGTGACATCTCGAACATCAGATGCAAAAGTGAAACGGAATTCAGAAATGGTTGCAAAATACATCCTCTGTTTTCTTGGAAAGCAAAAAGTTTGCAGCCAGCACATTTTTCAGATTTTTGTTTTTTCAGTTGCACATTCTGATCAGGTGTGTCTTAAACAGGAAATTAATTAGTCCGTGTTTAGAAAAAATCCAAACAAAACTGGTGAAGTACATCTGCATACTGATGAGACAGTATCTTAAATCTTTGTAGTCAGAGGCAGGATTTAGAAAAGCAATGACAAGAATTTCCAGATGAAAGTCTGCCAGGCAGTTGGCCTGGGAGAAGAAGAGTCCAGAGGGAGTAATGTAATCTTGTATTTGACTGAGCAAGCACCTGATTCAAAATCCATGAGGAAACATCACTGGCATAGCTTTGTGAAAGACAGAACAGCAGTTTGGCAGTGGTAATTATGTTTTGTACCTCTACTTAAGGAATGTTTGGAAAAGCCGCAATCAGGAAAAGATGCTTCCAAATTATATTGATCTGATCAAAATCAGAATGTAAGAAAGCCCGTGACAATACTAGGGAAAATATCAATTTGTGTTCTTAGGGGATTTTTCAGATTTTATCAAAGGTATTGCTGCTTTTTCTACATTTGGCATGGATCAAAGAGGGCTGAACTATGCTTCCTCATTAATGTCACAACATGATGCTACAGGGATCACCAAAAAAATGCATGGAAACAACTCCTGGTCCTCACTAGCCTAAGTGCTAGGGAATTTTGACAACAAATATTTCACATAGCAGGCAGTGTAATGGTTCTGGTCAAAAAACACATTCAGTCATCTTTAAAGAACATTAAAGAAATATTGATTTTTAAAAAAACTTTTAAAACCAAATATTCTAGAGACTTAGTGCTAAAAGCTTGAAATATAAGCAGGTAGTAATAGTGCTGCATGTTAATTTGGACTGGAAAAAAAAGACAACAGCTAGAAATTAAATTATACTCACAAAATCAGGCCAAAACATCCTTATAAAACTGAATCTGGATGAAGCCCAAGGGTTTCCACGAGCATTACCCTTTAAGTCTGTGCACAACTTGTGAGGAATAGTATTAGGTCGGTAAAGCCCTTCATTGCACTGCCTAATTCTAAAAATGACACTACTATCCCACATAAATATAGCTCAAAAAATCTTAGTCAGTCAAAGATCTTTTTTTTGATGTAAATATAGATCCTACATTCTCTTAGCAGGGCTGTGTGCAGTATTAAGTTTTAGGGTTGGAATTACTGTAACCAAGGGGCTGATCTGCCCCTGTACAGGCTCCTTTCACCTTGTGACTTTTAAAATACCATCCTGTCTCCTAAGATTTGCTCATGTGAGTATAATGAAAACAAAAATAAGACCAGGTATAACACAGGATACCGGAAACACACGTTAGAAAATGGGGGCCTTCCACAGTAAATCACACAAACCTATTTGTCACTATTTTAAGCCTTTCCCAACAGCTGATCACTGTGACCAAAAATCTTCAACATTATCCCATTCCTGGAGCTCTTTATCACCATTAGGCAGAATCACGTGATGCCATTTGAAACGGTGGAGCTTGATTGCAAATCAGTGTTGGATGTTAAGATTTTAATTTTTTTTTTGCTTCTCAGAGCACTACAGGAGATGAGAAGAATGATTTATATTACCAGCTTAAACCTTTATGAAAATTAGATAAAAGTAACACAAGACTGACTAGATAGACACAAATAAGACTAATAGCACTGTACATCTAATCCCAGATTTCATGCTGCCACAAGAACTAGTTCATTAAAAAATATTTCTGTATCCTTGGCGTACTTTTTATGACAACAGGGGTTTTTATTCAAGTGAGTGAGCACAGAGGGGAGCACTTCCAGAACATCTTTTTTGTTCTGATTACTTTGGTTATAAAAAAGATTTTGTCAATTCCAACTGAAGAGCTAATGCAAGCCTGGTGGAAGCATTCACAGACTGGGACTGTCTCATGCTCTGTACGTAGGCAAAACTCCAACTGGCTCATTACTTTAAAAATCTTTGCTTGCATTCAGCATCTGGCCTGAATATACTGGGTTTCACTGAAAAACACAGTCAGTCTGCGGTTTTTTCTATTTACTCCTACATCTAACTGAATTTAAATGGAAGAGAAAGCACCAAGACATAGCTAATGCCCAGCTATGGATAATATGGAATAATGTCTTCTTACCCTGTGAAAGATATAGAGGTATGGCAGCTAAGAACTCAGCCTTAATGCTACTTCATGTTAGTTCCTGTTATGATCTTAATACTTCCTTTGGTTATTTTACTTCAGACCACATTTTGTGTAACAGAGAGAGGATAAACTAATCTATGCTTACGAACGACTTTGAGAATTACAATGAAAACTACTATATAAATTCTATGTGTTCTTCTGGCTTTGTTTGATAAGTTTTGGTGACTCACTATCTACTCAAAAGCTCCATGTATCTGTAATGCAATGACTGGCAGAGTATCACAGGGGATATTTGTAATAGAAAAAAGTCACCATCTTACAAATAGCATCTTATCTTCTTTTCACTGAAGTATGTGGGAGTTTTGCCAGTAATTTAAGAGGAAATGTGTCCATTCACATAATATGCTTTGAAGATTGCATCCAGAGGAGAAGACAAGAATGATCTAAATACAGAAGGAAGGGCTCGTAGAACAGCATTTTGGTGTTGTGGCAGCCTCAACACTGGAAACTTGTTTTGTTCTTTCATTATTAAAGAAATATAATCCCTTAGACTTAACATCACAGTCATACTCATTTGCATGTGCACTAACATGATCTTACTAAATGTTTTTATCAGAAGCCCTCACAGAAATATGTGGCATAGTTTGCTTGAAATAGTTGGAATGAGCTATTATTTTCTAATATCGGAGCTATTTTAGAGAACTAGTTCTCATAGTTCCATTCACTTTGCTTCAATAAAGCCAGACTCATACTTTGTCCAGCAATTACTGAGTGGGATTCTGGATAGGTAAACTATGTCCTCGTACCTCAGAGAGTACTTCTGCAGCTTCACCCCCCATTTCTTGTCCCTGATAATATATGCAGGGCATTTCTGTAGGAAAGGAGGTAAGGCAGCTGAAAATGGATGTAATGTAGCAAAAGCCTTCTGACAACACCCCTCTTACAAATCCTTGTAACAAAAGTCACCTGAAACATCTTCACTGCAAAGCAAAAACAGTGCAAAGAGTCTGAGTCAGCTTTCAGTTCTGGTTTATCATCATCTACAGTTACAGCAGCAGTAACTTTCCCCTGTGAGCAGGACAGAAATAGGTGTTAAGATCAAAGGGATGCCCAAAACATGGACATCTCAATTTCAAGATGTTAAAAAAAGTACCAAGGTGCTTTTTAAAAAAAAACAAAGATCATAAAATTATGTGCTCCCACTCTTCTACTCTATAAATAGCAAGAACAAGGGCCGAGGAACAAAGGAAAGATTGACCTTCTATCTTCATGAAGGCAAAGTGCAAACCACTTGTCCTAAATCCACTAATGTTTTAATGCCATCAAGATCTCTCTAATTATGCATAATTTTAGTTTCTGGCCGTAATAAATATGCTTTATTATGCCTTTTCTAAGAAAGCTATAGAAAATAGAAAGTATTTAGCAAGTCATCTTGCACAACCAAGACAATAAAACCAGGAAAGGAAACTTAATTTTGCCAGCAATCAAAAGGACACGAGTGTTACAGAGAAAAGTCTGTATTGCATTTAAGGTGTGTCAAAGCTTGGCAGAGTTCAGAACGTGAATTTAGTCTGGGTTTGTAATTGTATCAACACAGGATTTGGATTCCTAACCTCCTTACTGATGAAGGACATCAGAGGTGAAACACATCAGAGATGTCACTTTTCTCAGACGCCTTCATAGTAATTTGATCTGAATTGTTTAAATGCAGTTAATTGTCTATGTTTTGCATGCAGAGCACTTGGTTTGAAATCACTGAGAGCTAGGGTGCAGCAATGACACCACACTTTCCCTGGGTGCAAAGCCACTTCAGGCATCAGGGAGAAAATTAACTGAGGCAAATAGAAACATCCAGCCAGCCCAAAAATATGCAAACCTGTACTTGCCTGAGTGATTCTGTGTAGACATTTTCAGCTCTTGGCCATGGTCCCTTGTTCCAAGGGCTCCCCTGGTGTCTAACAACTTTGTAAGTACCTCTGCTGCACTCCTGATCTCATTTGTCTTGCTCAAAGCACAGCACCATTTAACTTGAGATGGCTTTGCAAACACAACTCACAGTCAACACAGAAATTCCTGTGCCCAAAGAAATAAGCCCTGCTGGATATTAGCAGACTCTACAGGTAATTGTGTCATGGTAGCTGCCATACAAAGGAACAGATCCAAAGAGATCCTATAATTTCCTGATATCCTATAATTTCCTGATTTTCATCTGTTCCAAAGCGTTCTGGCGCCACATTTTCCATGGAGCAGAGATCTGATCTGAACCAATTAATTCATCATTACAACATATTCAAATTTATTTTGAAAAGCTCAGTGGGTAAAGGGCATGGATTGGAATTTAGCAATCCAGCTGCCCAGGGGTGGGTGACTGGCATCATCTGGGCCCACTTCCAAGGAAACTGAAGAAGCAGCTTAAACCAACAGGATTAAAAGCAAGCCTCAAGTTTTTCCTTTGTCTTTGCATACAGGATAAAAAAATAGACTGCAAATTGCAGCATTTAAAAAAATAAAGATACTATAAATTTGCCATTGTAGGCCATAATTTTGTGATATTCAGTTTGAATTCTCAAACTGAAATACGATAATTTATCTTTGAATGGTATTTCACCTGTCATCTAGTTGAAAGCATGGATTATAAATTAGCAGACTATTTTTTATCTTTGATTTAAAGGATGACACTGAGAACTTCTGTCCATTTCAATGGTGAACCAGTAGGTGGAAATAAATACAATAATAAATTCCATCTTTCAGAAGCAAACACAGCCATATACTTCTATTTGAAAACCTTTTTGGTTCACAACAATGGCAGTCTTAGTTCAAGAAAAATAATGCCACCTGATCATGTGTGAGAGGCTGGACTGGCTAATGACTCAAACAACGACCACTTAATTGATAAGGGAAGAGAATGATGAGAGGCAAATCATAGGAGGTGGAATAGTGCTTTTTTACCATGCCAATGCCCTCCCTTTATGTAGTGGCTCAGGTGTGAAAACTCCCCCCTGGTAAAGTTTGGGGATATTCACATATAGCCTGAAGGTATTCACTCGTTCTGATAGGCTATAATTGACTACAGTGCTCTTACCTGAGAGGGAGCTGTGGCATCTTGAGAGGTGTCCTGGACCATCAGACTCCTTACGTGTCCTGTGATCTACAGCATTACATCATTCAATGTAAAACTCCCCACCCCAGGAGAGATACCTGGGCCTTCCCACCTGAACCTGAGCATCTATAACCCATGGAACTTTGGTGCTTTATGAGCTTCCCCCATCCCTGATGGATCAAGACAGTGACCACCACTTCAAACAACAGACACTGAAATTGCAACGATGAAGTCTTGTCACAAGATCCAATGGGTGGTGACTATATACTTTTCTACTCTTAATCCTTCTCTTTCTTTCCCCAGTTTCTTTCTCTCTCTCTACATCATATTTACTGTAAATAATGATCTGTACTATTGACCTCAGCATATGGTCTTATTTGCACCTTAATTCGGGCAGAGGTATCTCTATAGTAATTTTAATAATTGAACCTTAACTCCATGATTTGGAAGCAGGGAGAGGTAGGCCAAACAGTGCCACTTCTTGTAAACTGATGTTTTCAGTAACAAGAGCTGCTTTTGCAGATGGAAAGACTTCAGTTAAACCATAACAACTTCAGGTCTGTTTATTTTCTTTCAGCTTACATATGTACAACAGACTTACTTCCTTTTATGGTTTTGGGATCACAATTTTTATGTGCATACTTTAAGGCACAGCACCACCATGGAGTAGCATTATGTAGGATGTGGGAAAATATGCAAAGTAGATTCCTTCATTTTTCTGTCCCTGGGTAATAGGTGCATGGATGCACAAATTTTGAAGACATCATGTGCCTTGGATGGCAAAGGAAATAACAAGCTTGGTGCAGCTGGTCTCTACTAACCATTACCAAAAGTTTACTTTCACCTCTTGTTTCTGGGAAAGACAAATGAAAGACCGTTAATGCTTTTTTGAACCACAGTATGCTTTACCAACTTTTTCAGTTGGGAAAATAAACAAATAAATAATGTTTTGGCTTACAGACACTAGTTTGGAACTGCTCTAATCAGTGTTCTAGCCAGAGGTCTGAGTGAAAGCATTGCAGTAAGAAGATACAGTTAAGTCTGCCATATTAACATAATAGGGAAATAGGTGTCCAACAACTAGGTCAACCCTCGATTTCTCTTGGAAATCAAGGTACAAAAAGCCTAGAGCACACATTTAAAGAAGCTAAATTGTTCAGCTAGCTGATAGCCACAGCAAAAATCCAGAGAAGAGTTCATCCACACAGGAAGACTGAAGAAAATTTCAAGCTCTAGGCAATCTGAGTGTTATGGTTACATCAGAAAAGAGTGTCCATCAGACCAATGATGCATACATATTAGTTTTATACAAATAGAAGCAAAATATATTGAATTTAACAGGATGCATAGGGTCACTACAAATGTAGTTTTGAAGCCTTTCTTCTCCTATTTTAAGTTCTGGTGTCAAATAGTATAAGCCAACTCAGACCAGAAAGGCCAGCATTCAAAGTTATAAAAAATATTGTAGATCCCCAATATGTCTAATGCTACATGGAAGGTAAAGAATTCATCATTTAAACATCTTATTGACCAGTGACTGGATTTGATGGATAAAGTTGATATCTTGTGACTAACATAACATATATACTATGGCCAGAAGTTTCTCACCCCACACATTGTGGCATTTACAAAAATATCTACTTTGTGAGTGAATCAAATAGAACTGGATTATCATATGAAATGAAATCATAACTTTCCAGAGCATGGGCCAACTACAGAATTCATTAATTGTTCTCAAATTATGAAGGAAGTAGTTTCTTGGCATTCTATGCAGCATTTGACAACTGTCCAGTGACAATTAAATACAAACAGTAGCTGAATGTCTGGTGCAGCAGAGATTGATATAATGTTGAGTGACTTATCTTAACTCAAACCTCTTGATCTTTCTACATCATTCTAGAAAACAAAGGGTAATAACTGTTCTGTTGTTATGCGTGGTTATATCTTCTGGACATATGCAGAACTGATTCAACTCAGCAACTATGCACCTTTCACACGTATAAATCTGGGTATTCACAAAATCACCTAAGGCTCTAGAGGCAGCCTGCTAGATCAAGTTCCAGCATTTGTGCACATAATGGCAACAGAAAGCTCAGTAACACAGAGGAAGCAGACCCATTTAAAAGGCAATGAGAGATCCCAGCCAGCCAGCCTTTTAAGCAAATGCTCACAGATGACTCTGGAGGCTTGTGTTTTGGAGTCCACTGAGGTCAATAAAAAAAAAAGGAGGATTTTTGTAAGCTGTAAAACTTTCTGCCTCAATGGGAAAAAAAAAAAAGTTTGCCATCCTGTACAATGTAGCACTTATCTATATCCACAGTAACACAGCATGAACTGGTTTTCTATATCCACAGTAACACAGTATGAGCTGGTTGTTTTTACAAGCATCGAAATGAAAGCAGTGAATTTTGCTCTACAAAAGAAACTGGATATAAGCCGAACAGCCGTAGAAACATCAAGTATCTGGAATATGTGATAAACGAAACATCTTGCTGGCTCTGCAGGACATCTTGAAACCCTAGTGTTATGGAATGGTCTTCTATCATACACCAGAGTAAACCAGAAATTGGAGCCTTTTAATAGTTTCCCAGACAGGAGAGCTTGCTGCCTTACACTGTTTCATTAACACCTTCCTCTCCATGCCAAGACGCAGATTAGGAGGTTCCTGGCTCCCTGTCTGCTTTGGGTGACTTCTGCCGTTTTTTTACTGTTAACCCCATGAGGAGTTCATCATGAATGGCACCGAATCTTTGATGACACAAGACATTGGGGTGCTGGAGAGCGTCCACAGAAGAGCAAAGAAGGTGGTGAAGGGTCTAGAGAGTGAGTCACGGGGAGCAGCTGAGGGAGTTGGGCTTGCTTAGACTGGAGAAAAGGAGAGGCAGGGGAGATCTTATCATTCTCTACAACTACCGAAAGAAGGCTGCAGTCAAGTGGGGTTGGTTTCTTCTCCCAGGTAGCAAGTGATAAGACAAGAGGAAATAGCCTCCAGTTGTGCCAGGGGAGGCTTAGATTGAGAATTAGGAAAAATTTCTTCACTGAAGGGGTTGTCAAGCATTGTAACAGGCTGCCCAGGAAGTGGTACAGTCAATCACTGGAGTTATTTAAAATATATGTAGACACGGCAGCCAAGGACATGGTTTAGTAGTGGAATTGGCAGTATTAGATTTACAGCGTTACTCAATGATCTTAAGGGTTTTTTCCAACCTAAGCGATTCTGTGATTCTGTTATTTTTAACTTCTAAATTTTTTATCTCACAGTTAAAGATGCCACATTTCGCCCATGAAACATCCTGTGTTTTGTCACTCTATTCTTGTAAGCATTTGTTGTGTAATCCCTTTTATTTAGTGTATGTATCCCTATATGTTTACTAAAGCATGTTCATAAATTATTCTTGATAAATTACAAGGTGACTCTTAACTGGAAAGTTTTTCAGGATACTTACCTCTTAACACAGCTTAGCATTTTCTGGTATATTTTCATTCTACTGGATCACAGGAAAAAAACTGGATTTGCATTAATTTATAAATTCAGCTTAAGAAACAGTAGATTTAAGAATGGTCATCATAAAACCTTTTTAAAAAGGGCCCTATCAGCAATATTTTTGCATAGACTAGTGCACTGTGCAGCATTTATAAATCAGTGAATGCCAAGGGAATTTTCAAGGACTTTACTGTCATCTCTGAGGAGAGATAAATAATGTCTCTGATACCTGTTTTGAATAACACTTAAGAGCAAGAAGCAAACACACAGGCAGTGAAAGCATGCATCCTGGGAAGAGGATATGGATGCTACCTTTTTCTGTAGGGATGGGGTCAGAAAGTCCAAGGTATGGCTGCAGATGAAGCTGGCAAGGCTTCTACAGGTGTGTCATCCAGAAAAGAAAGGTTAAAAAGAATGAATTCCCCCTCATAAGCACAACTGGAAAACTGATAAAGGAGTGTAGGAGAATGTTGAGGTACACAACCACTTTTTCGCCTTAATCTTCTCTGGCAGCCACTTTCCATACCTCTCAACAGGATAGACCATAAAAGAGGGAATGAGGGAGCAAAGTCTCTTCCTGTAAGAAATGCTTAGGTTTGAGACTCCCTGAGGAAAGTGAATGTATGTAAGTCTGTGGGAACTGGCAAGATTCATCCCACAGTCCTGAGGGAATTGGCTGATGTAGTTGCCAGGCCACTCTCCATATCTGAAAGGTAATGACAGTCAGGGGAAGTCCCCGATGTCTAGAAAAGGGAAAGAATTACAACCATTTCTTAAAGGGATGAAAGGATAACCTTGGAAACTACCAACCAGTCAGCCTCACCTCTATACCTGGGAAGATCACGGAAGAGATCCTTCTAGAAGCTGTGTGTGCTAAGGCACATGGAGAACAGGGATGTGACAGCCAGCACGGTTTCACCAAGGGCAAGTCCAGCCTGACCAATCTCCGGGCTTCTGTGGTGCAGCAACTCCATGAGAGGACAAAGGAAGGCTGACTGAAAACTAGGTATAAGGAAGAGAGTTTTTATGGTGAGTGGAGTGAAACACGGGAACAGATTGCCCAGAAAGGTGCTAGATGCCCATTCCTGAAAACATTCAAGGTGAAGACAGGACAGAGAAACCTGACATAGCTTAAGATACCCCTGCACATTTCAGGAGGGTTGAGCTAGATGACCTTTAAAGGTCCCTTCTAACCCAAAACCATTCTATGATTCTACAGTTCTATGACTCTATGATTCTATCCGCCCATGTGGATAAATGTCATAGAAGAGCTGACAGAGCATGTGCCTGACAGTATCTAATTACATTCACCCTCATATGCAAAATTATTAACATATGTTGTATACTCCAGAGATTATTACCAATCAGCCCTCAAAATGAGAAACCTGAAGATGACAAGAGTAATTAAAATTCAGGTTCCAAAAGTAAAAAATACAAAAACTCTAGAAAAATTACTCTTAAGATTATATCACCCTATTTCCATAGCTTTAAAGCCATTAAAGCATTTCAACTTCTTAAATACATATGAATATTTATTGCCTAAAACAAAAGGAATAACCATGACTTGTTTCCCTCTATTCTCTATGTTGTTTATGAATATGCTTTCAAAGAATGAAGATGGGGGACAGTGATTTAATTTCATAGATGAATAATGCCAGGTCACATGTTTGATAGTTTTGAATTATATAATGTTATGCCATTACGATGTGTTTTTCACCCTTCATCTACCATGCAAATCAATTAACAAATAGGGGAAGGTTTTACGTAGCTTTTTCTAACTCTGGACCAAATTGTTATCATTGTTATAGTGGTGTAAACCTGGATGACCTACACTGAATTCAACTGTATTATTTGAGAATTACACCAGCTTAGTTAGAGTGAAATTGTTACTGCACAAAGAAATTGTTTGACAGGTTTTCCAGCAAGACAAAATCTATAGTAAAAGAAGCAGGGCTCATATAAAGCAAACTGAACATGGTCTGTAGATGAGAATCTACATCTCAGGTGTTATGAGTGGACTTTGGGTGAATGGCTTTTGCACTTAAATAAAAATTAACCATCCAGTTAAGAGTTATAAACTTATAAGAATTGGTTATGGTTGATTAAGGTCATTTTACTAATTCAACTGTTGTGGTTTAATTCCAGTTGTTTTGTCCCCCCGTTCATAAGTTAAAGGTTTAATATTTCAGATGTTTAACTGTTAAAAATTCCTAATGTATATGACTTTTCCTTCTAATCATTATACCTAATAGGAGTAAGTATGGAACTTTGTAGAAACTGATGAGGCAACCTAAGAGACAGGAGTTTGATAAGTGATTACCACAAAGGGATAAAACAAGGAACGGCACTGGGCGAACAAGGAGCCAACCAGGAGGCCCTGGACATCGAGCCAACAAAAACGAGTCAATTACGGGCACTTTGGTGGGCAGAGGAATGGGCAGTCTGGGGGCGGCACTGCAGGGTCTAAAACCATCACCCTCAGTCTGCAGGTATGCCTCTGGCTACAGCTGTTCATTGCTAAGTAGTCGGCACTGCGTTTTGTTTTGTGTTAGGTAGACTGCCGCAGTGGTTTCCAATCTTTAGGGCTTTAGTTAATTGGTTGAGTGTTAAAATAAATTCTGTAAAAGACCAAGATTGTAAGTGTCTTACATCAGGCTACACTAAGAGAGCAGGGGTGCAAAATTAATTTATGGGCTGGATTTTCCAGCACAGTATAACTCTTGTAAACACACTGCCGTTCTTCCCCGAAGGGCAGCCCTAACAACATCATGCCAAGGAAAAGGGCATCTCAGTGGCAGGATGCCAGGCAAGAACTCTCCCATGGTAGCATAGCAGGCAAAAGGGATTGCTGAAACGAGAGAGAGTGTCTATGCCCCAGTTCCCTAAAAAATATACATGGTCAGCCACTTGGGGCTTACACTTACCTTAAGGGTAGATGCCCTAAATCAGAGCTGCTGTGAATAGAAACGTAGCAGGGCTAGGCAAATGTAATGGGGTTATTTGCGTTGTATGACATTGTTGCCTGCTCCTTTAAAAGATTAATCCCTCCTAGGATCTCCCCTATCTTTTCTTTTTTTCATAATTTCTAGAAAGAACACAATGGAAACAACTGCTTGCTTTTTTTTTTTTTTGCTTTTTTTTTCTGATATATTCCCAGAAATGTGCCCACCTCTTTTTAATACAGCTTGAAGAAATGCAGAATAGGTCCCGTGGAAGTAATTGCAGGAGGCGTTCCAGTTAAAGGTTTTATTGTTAGTCATATAATAACAGGGGGCAAAATAAGGAATGTAGTTCTGACAGGAAAATATATTTTCTCTGAACAATGTTGAAGGGGTCTAGTATAAATTTTAAGCGCAGCCTTTGGGGTTTTTTTGTTTGGTTTTTTTTTGAATGCTAAGCATTCAGACATTATTTTTCCTTTTGCAGACAGTCTTTTATGTCAGTGATGGAATCACCTTTCCATCCTTCTTGGTACTAGTGTCATTCATGCTTTTCAAACTCTTCTGCCTTTAATACCAACTCTAATGAACTGGATTGGTGTGTAATAAATGAATCCACCAGGAACTAAATAGCGAGAAGGTGACATTTTCAGAGAGAAAACACATTTCTGGGAGTGCACGTCTCTTTCAGTTAGGGAGCTCCTCCCTTCTAAGCTCTCTGCCTTCTGTAACACATACACATACAAATCACAGCATTTTCTCCTAGCTCAGTAATGTCTCTGGAAACAGGCAGGGGAAATCCAGAACTATGGTGACTCACCACTAAATTGGAACTACCAGGTAAGGGGGTACTTTCAGAGGACTGGAGCTAGGACACCCATCACTTTCAGTGATTCAGTTGTTCCCTGAAACAGCAGGTAGCTTGGCCTAAACATGATATAAACTGCTTTAAGGTATTAACTAACAAAAGAGTCTCAAATCAGAGTTCTTTCTGACAAAACCCACTAATGCCATAGCAAATGTATTTGGTCTACCATTTTCTCTGCATGCTTGCTTTTCAATATTTCCAGTCATTCAGACTAAACATCAGTATAGATGTTTCTGTTTCTGTCTGATTAAAGACTTTAAATAGAATTTTCATTGTCTGAGAAATCAATGCAGGTGAAACTCTGAAAGGCACAGTTCATGCTTAATAAATCTATTAATTGTGATTGGCAAATTAAATAGGGTTTAAATCTTCCTGATACCCACCCCAAGATTTTTATGGCACTCAATTTTTGGTTAATGCAATCAGGAGCCCTGAAAGAGCTAGCAAAAGCATTTAGGATGTTTGAACTAGCAATTGAATACTGAAGAAAGGGTTGAAGAGAGACAAGGTAATTTGAAGAATGATTAAAAAATCTGTTGCAGTATATCCACCTATTATACTTGTGGATAAACAAGGAATTATCCCTAGCAATAATGCAGTGTTCGACATTTATACAAGATTCTGAATGAGATTGCAGAAACATCTTCTCTCAATTACCTGGAGGCAATGTAACTTCTTGCATTAGGTACCATAGAAAATTTAGTGGTTAATACAGACTTCGTATTTTAATTAACTTGAACAGGAAGTCTTTCAAAGTATAGAGGCCCAATCTGCCTTGCCTGAGGACTGAATGCACACATCTAACCAATACTGTGAGAGGTTATGGTATTAGTAAATTCAGCAATTCCACATGCAGACAGCAGTTTAATTTTTATCTGTAAACATGAATGCACTGCTGAGACACTGCCTTATGGATGAGCCTTTTCAACACACAGGGATTAGATTTGTGAACAGTCAATAGATAGATCTCTTTTTCTTTAATAAATGCAAATTTTACTATAACTGGAGAAAATATTTTGTTATACTTTATAAAGGGCTTCTGTAAATTCAGTGCTCTCTCATTATTAATTTATGTAATTATTTCAACACCTGATCTTTGACTAACGCAACTGATTCTGCTTGTTCTGCCCATGTAGATTTCTCTCTTGGTAGACATTACATGATCCTTAGTAGGAAGTCCAGCTCAGAAGATTCAATTTCCAGATCCTTCAAGACTGTGAAATGGTGTACCAACATTTAATTTGCATAGAAGGTGTAAGCGACAGCACACCCCTATCAGTGCTCAAATCCCAACATCCCCAAGCACAGTCAAAGGTCTTCCTAAA
>VZRQ01009631.1:11843-41292 GCA_013397975.1 Machaerirhynchus nigripectus
TCGGGCCAGAAGGCTGTGGTGGAGTCGCCGTGGGACTGTGACCTCCCGCCCACTGCCTTCTCGATCTCTCAGAGCACAGAGAGCAAACCGGGCAGCAGCGCCGAAACCCCAGGGCAGAGCACGAAGCCAGCCAGCTGAAGCTGCTGCAGCTATTTTGCCACTACCAAAGGAGGCGTCTCTCCAGCTCCTAGCAGTTCATCTCGGAACCCCATAAGCTTTAACAGCTACTGCTCACTCCCCCTAAGTAACACTTTCAGTGCAGGTCACCAGAAACAGCACAAGTACACCAGGAGAGATACCTGGGAATGCTGGAGCTCACGGGGCAATCTGGGGCTCAGTTACACTTCCATCCATGAATAGAGCACTATTTTAAACAGCTGAATGCAGGGAAATCAAAATAGTCCTGCACTCCAACCACCCATTTATAGTGTGCTATAGATGTGGAAAGAGCTGGAGAAAGAAAAAGAAAACGGCTTCTGGGTTAAGTGCTGGGAAAGAAGTCAGTGGGAAACAAGAGCTTCAAGCAGCCCATGATCCAAAAGAGGGGAGGAGGTGGGAATTCTACAACGTGAATGACAGGAGCAGAAACTCCTTTCTGAGGTGAGGACAGAGACCAGGAGAACAAGCTGCCTTAAAAAAAAAAAAAACCAAAAAACCACAATGCAGACCACAGTTGAAACTAGAGTAACCAAGACCCAGAGATACTGACTGGTTTTGTGTCCAATAAATGCTGTGAGAAAAGTAACAAAAAGGTGTTAACAGAAGTCTTTATTAAATAAATAGAGCAAAAGAGAAAGTTCATCCACCCAAAAGAGTACAGGCACCAAAGTTGCTCATGTATACTGCAGAAGCAGAAAGCCAGCATAGTATTTGTTTTTTGTTTTTTTTATAACTGTGCTTATCTGTACACCAGTGTGACCTCCTTAATCTGTTTTGCAGAAAACTGTTGTTCACACAGATCGTGCAATTTCCCAGTTATTACAATATATCCCCTTAATTTATTTCAGTTATTTATTTAAATGATTACAAAGCAGAGCATGCTAGAGAAACACAAAGAATAACTTTGAATTTCAACATTACCACCCATAAATGGAAAAAACCTCTTATTCATCACAGGTGAAGAAGGGAGAACTCAAACACGATTCACACATTCCCTAGGATTTAACCATTTAAGACCAACAACTCATTTGCAAAATTCAAACCCAAAAGAAAGAGGAGCTTGCTAGTTACTGAATTACTGAAATGTTTTTCTAATTCATCTTTCCAAAGGATACAAATAAAATATCTCAACCAAAACAAAACCTAGGAAATTTGTTTAGGGCACAGATTTAGATCATATCTTCAATGAATATAGTTTGCAGGCTTTGACTTCAGTGTGGGAATACTGAAGGCAAAGTTGAGGTCTTATGGTCTAAGATCAAAACTTCCTATTCAAATGCTTCCTTGCCTAAATAGCATTGTGAAAAACCCCCAAAACTCACTTCCTGTCTCCTATGAAATCAGGACTATCACTAGATTATCATAATGTATAAAAGAATAACAGATGTGTCCTGTTCCTTCAGAGCTGTAAGCAAACTTTCCTCTTCCAGAACTAAGTGTAAGCTAACATACACAAGCTGGACAGCAAAACCAGTTTTGCTGTGATAATCTAACTGGATAGGCTCCATATATCTTGCATTTTAATGCATTTATTTTCCTCAGTGCCCTTTCTGTACACAATTAACCTCAGCTGTATAAAATCTTTTATTTTTCAGATTAAACACAAGTTGTCGCCTACACTGTGCCTCTGTCTAAAGACAGTTCCTACTTGACGGCAACCGTTTAACGGCAAGCCCTCCCCACCAATATATTCCTTTTTCTTGAAAGCTAAGTTGGCAATCTAAAATTGCACTTCATAATTGGAAATAGCGTGGATAGGTGGAATGTAAGACCATCTGATTAATTAAGCTACTCAGTTAAGGATTATTCAGCATTAAAGAAACAAGAAACAAAGGATCACACAGACATACAGTCATTGCGAGCAAGTAGGGTAGGAGAGAACTGCTACTGGAAATTTCCACTAGGAGATTCTCTGGTGTTTCCTTGAAGAGGGTCAATGCAAACTTTGATCAGTAAGGCGGAAAACAAACCATGTTCATCACTTGAAGGGGGCTTGCAGAACTATGCAAAACTTAACATACAAAAAAGGGACAGAAAAATATAGTACAGTTGCAGGAGTTGCGAGGATCAGGGTAAAAAGGGAGGAGCAACTGTGAGAAGAGGCATATTCTCTGTTTGGGAGGAGCTGCTGGTCAGTACACACCTCACTGAGCACTTGTTCACAGCAGTCCATACTATCATCTTATAGAGCATCTTCTTAATGTAAATCATACAGAAAAAATAATACTTCCCTAACATGTATTAGTTTAACACTAATTCATAGTTCAAAAAAAAAATATCACTTAGGAAACTCGTATGAGAAACATTCATCTTCTGTTTGCACACATGGAATTCTACTCAACTGAGACTCAGGACCAAATCTTTAATCATCAGTACACACTGCACTGATAGTATGATTAGCACATTAAGCTAAAAAAGAGGAATTGTTCACAGCCATTTTGAAAATAAACTGCTTGCAGTTATCATTCATACAGTCAGACAAATGGCACCAAATATATTGAAAAGGCTAAACATATCCAATGTTCATCTTCAAACTGATAAAGAGAAAGGTTGATCCTATGCAAAATCATGCAGTCTATCCCCATCACAGCTGGTATCAACCACCCTAAGAATTTAAATACTTTCAATTAACGTTGGAGTGCATATTTCCCCTGCAATTACTGAAGCTCTGATTTGTTACTGTTTTCTGGTTTCAGTTACCATTTTCTGTTTTTATCAGCTCTTTGATGATGTATAAGACCTTGTCATCTAGAAAAGAAAGCAAACACAGTGTGTGAAAAACAGCGAGCTTAAAAACTGATTCCCAAAACCCCAAAAGAATCATAAAAAGTCTAGCTCTTATCAACTTAAACTTTTAATGTTTTAGGCTATGCCAGAATCTAAAGCAAAACAAGTGATTACCATTTGGCAAGCAAAAGGACAAACAGTATGTACGTAGTACACCATTATAAGATTATTCAAAGAACGACCGATGACCATTTCAGTATTTCAAAAGAGATTGGGAAAGTGGTGGGTTAACTACAGATATATCAGCACACAGGAACTCCTTTTCTTCCCCACCTACAATATGCTCCTGAACATCCAGTGTCCAAAGTTTAAATTGTGCTCTGCTATCCCTTACCTTTGGGAACCAACATGCAGTTGGGTTAACCTAGATTTTGAGACAACTTGTACAACACTTTTAAGGCACCCATGCCTAGGATTCTCCACACACAATCTCAGTGTTGTTTTGAGATGCATGCCTCACCATTACTACCACTACCTTAAATGTTGTTATCAGGATATCTATAAAATGGCAGTTGTGCAGACCTTTGTACATCTGGGGTGAGGCACACAATATATGCAGGGTTAGTAATGACTTTCCAGACGCCTCTTAATGGAACATTCACATCACACATGCTACTGTGTGAGGATGTAGTGTACCAATGATACTTCAGATTTGCCACAAAGTCCACTTAACAAACAGTAGTGCCAGCACTGCAGCAATAAAGTTACCTTCCAGTGACATTTTGGGATTTTCAAGCTTCTTCTTCAAAACAGACTCAATGAGACCTCTCAGCTGTTTGAAAATTACTGCTATCTTAACAGGAGCCTATAAAGAAAAAACATTTGCATTATCAAACATTTCATATCAAAATATAGCTCAAAATACTACCCTACATATAAAGAGAAGTTTGTAACAAGATTCCTGCAAACATGATGCACATACATGACTTTTAATGGTAGTGATAATCATGATGGATAGTATACTCATGAAATGACTGGGCTTACATTATGCCTTAGCTTTAAGCACCAGTTGTTTGTAGTATCAAAGCCTGAAGAACAGCAGCTCAGAAGGGTAACTTAGAATGTGCTCCCACACAATCAGCCTAAGATGAAATTTGGTAATGGTAATGGTAAACTACTTTACCAATAAGCCACCCAATTAATCGCCTTTTTTGCCCCAAGGTAACAAAGTTCATATTACATTTATACCTGAAAAAAAATAGCTACACCATTTCCCTCTTGGGAGGTCTGCCAGGCCTTCTGAGAAAGCAATCACAAGCCTTTCCTAACTCTCACTAGGAATTTGGATACCTAAAGCTGAACCCTCTCCCAGAAATACTTAATTTTATCCTTCCCTCCCTATTTCATTTTCATTTATATGCTGCCTTCGGTACAACAAGTAGCTGCTACAGCAGAAGCACTAAATGCAATGTATTCTGCTTAGAATCTCAGTAGAAAACTAGAAATTCTGAAACACTCTGTAAGATGTGACTTAAGTAACATCTGTAAGTTGCAGCCAGGAACTGCACAACTGTAGCCATCCAGGGACCAGAAAAAAAACCTCCAACAAACATACAAGGGACCTGCTTTTTAAAATTCCCCATTCATGATAAGCAGTGAATTCACTTAGATGTTTGCTTTGTTGGATCAGCAGACTGCAAAAGATTGTTTTGTTGCTTATAGGTGTCTTTGAGAGTAGCACAAGGCCCACAGGAGCACAGAAAATTGTAACCAAGTAGCCGTCAGGATAGCAAAACCCACTACTTGCCATTTACCAGAATTCACAGATCTTTTCATGACAGCTGTTTTGTCTGCAAAAATATGCTAGGAAAATGCTCTCAGTTTTCTCATTTCCAAATAAAACTTTTACACATGGAAAGGAAAAAACCTAATCAAGAAAACCAAATACCCCAAACCCAAGTAAGCAGCTATTTTACAATATGGACTTTTTTCTTTTTCAAATAATTCTGTCTGCACTATAGAGCAGTATATACAGTAGTGTGCTAAAGACAAATATGTAGTTACAAGATAAGGTTGTAGGAAAGGTTAATATAAAAACAATACACTCCTCTGCTTTCAGTACAAGCTCTATAAAAAAAGGTTTAGTCTGCATCCATTTTCAATACTTCTCTGAAAGAACACTTTCTTCGAGAGAGAGGGAACTGATTTGTTGCAAACCACATATGACAAGTCCATTCTTTTGAGTGTGATTTATTAAGATTTCATTACATGTATATAAAATTTCCCATCATTCTCTTTAATTCTCTCCCCCTTTCTTCCCTCTTGTCTCCATCTCCCATATACAGTGGTCTGAATCAAGCTGATACATCAACTGTGCAATACAAAAGCCCACAGAACCATAAAAGGTAGTTTAGTTATAACTCCAATGCACCTGAAAATGGATCCAACCATCAACTGTCAGGAGACGCTCGCGATGCTGCACTTCTATATCCCCACCAAAAAGCAAAATGGGAAAGGGGGATATTAAAGTAGTCTCTCTCAAATACACCTTGGCATACCTCACCTGCATATAAATGAACACAAACAATTAAAAACAACAACAAAAAATCTCAAACCACATAACATCTATAACACTAAATCTGATTGCTACTTCCACAAGCAAAAAATACACTTTTTTTAACTTTTCAAGATGCAACCAACACAAGTTATTGCACACAAATCAATAGCTATTTGTCTGCCTTACAGCACATAAAATAATTGACCTCTAAGTAAGTGGCAGGCTTATATGCTGGAAATTAGCTAAAGCCACAGTTATCTTCTTAAAGCTCAAATGGAAAGACAATGTTAGCCTAGTGGTGTTCACAGAAGCTACATTAAAAGTAAAAAAATTACTGAAGTAAAAATCAGGCAAAGCTCTTTCATTATACATTCTTCTTGGGAGCAGCTGTTTTTTCAAATTATGTATATCCACATATGCACATGTATAAATGTGGTATACACAGACACATACATTGCACGAAGTATGGGGCTCAGCACGTGCTGCTTCTGGCTTTGGAACATCTCAAAGACAGACTGGGGTGGAATGAGTTGTAGTGGGAAGAATGGACATAAAAAGAGAGCACCTTGACACAAAAGTTCAGGATTTGTCTGCCCTACTGTTCACGGAATAACTTACCTATCTTAGCTGCTGTTCAGTCATCACACTATGATGTTCTTGGGGGCAGGAAGTATTTTCAGTTCTCAAAAAATACTATCACTTTATATGCATTAAAAAGTCTAATACTTCTGGTTCTCTACAGTACATTTGGCCATTAAGCAACTGCTGTCAAACTTTTGTTGCACCAGAAATGTAACTAAATACAAACACCTCAATTCAGCAAATAGCTGACAAGATTTGCAGTTGACAGAGAAAGAAAGTGACACGGAAAATAATGCAATTCACTTAGGGAGTTCAGCAGTCCATTACAGAATTGGCTATTATATTTTATTACTGGGATATGTCAGTACCAAGCTTCAAAACCTTAGAACAGTAAAAAACTAGACTTTGAAAAGTTACTACTACATATTACTGTGTGAAGTGATATTAAAATCAACAAGACTATATTTAAAAAGTCAATGACACTATTAAGTTAAATGATACAAAGAAAATCCCATCCATTTATAGCTATCAGTTTCACCAAGAACAGATTTGTTCATGATCTTCAGCTTTACCTTCTTTTTCTTCAGCACTCAGTTGACTCATTTTTATGATCTTTAGGATCATTAAATAATAAAAGACTCTTTAAGATAAAACATTTCAGTATTAAATAACATACACTAGTTTTAAGTATACTAGAGGCATAACTCCATCTTTACACAAACTATTAGCTGCATTCACTATCTTCAACTTACCTTCTCCTGGTAAAGCAGCCATCCATATGTCTGCAAGTCTCGATTTACAGAGGAGGGATGAACTTGCGCTTTACCCTGAGCAGTTTCTACCATGCAAGCCAGCTTCTCTGTAATATCTACAGACTTTGTATATAGTATTTTTCCTATGTTGTCATACAGCCCTGCAGTCAACACAGCTTTAAGAAGAGCTATTTCACTGAGAGACGGGGATTGTGTGGCTCCATTTCCATCCCATCCACATTGCGTTGAAGGCGCTGCGAACCCTGCTGCTCGGACCACCCTTATGAGTTCTTGCTTTACATCCTGAAATTAGGATGGTATTAGAGAAGTTTTGAATTTAAGAAGTTACATATTCCACTTCAGTGACACTTCCTCTGAATTATTCATGCTCTCCAGGGGAAAGTCCCTGACTAGAAAATCCACTTGTATTTTCTGCAGCCACACTGGAATCCTAGCTATTTCTGTGAGAAAAACATAATCTACAACATAATCTGATATCTGGAATATAGGATTAGACATATGGAAATATATATGCTGCAAATACTAAATCTCTACCTGTAGTTAAAACGAAAAAGATGCATTTGCAGCAAAGATCCAGTTCTGCTTAGAAGTACTCAGTCACCCAAACTTAAAAGGAAAAGATCAATTAAAGCATTTTCTCACCAAAAATAAGAGGCCATTCACATAAGTTTGTGGCTCATCTTTTAAATTAACTGTTAATAGATAAGTTATTTGATATCAAGAATAAACACTTTAATTCATGAAGTTTTGAACCTCTGATGAAAGTAAGGCCTAGCTTCTCCAATGGCAGCCACTACAAAACTGTTTACCTAAGTGTGCATATCCAAACTCATACAAACACAGCTACTTCGATTGAGAGTGTGCATTTCATCAGTCCCTAGAATTCCACTTGCTTTTATCTTGTCTAATAGTGATATACCACCTCTTTAAAAGGGAATGACATTTTCAGAGGGAAATTTTAACAAGTAACTTATGACTGCAGAGCAGAACATATAATGATTTACCTCCAGAGTTAACAGTGATGTCCTATTTAGAAAATTTCTTCTGCAATAAGTAATTTCAGCACGATACCCCCCTTCCCGTCGAGCTCTTTTCCACCTAAGGAAAAAATTGTGTCTTATTACAGCAAGAAAAAAACCCATCAAGACTATAACAACAGAAGTGGCACTAAGTTAAAAAAGAATAATATGTTTTGGTAAGCATTCTCCACTCTAAAATGTATTAATGAAGATGAATGCTGCTGGTCTAAGGGCACTCCAGAAAACAAGCCTGTAACATAGATTTGACAGATACTAACAAAAATACAAGGTGATTTACTCTCAAAACCCACACATTTCTGTCTGTCTTGACAGTTGAAACAAAATTCAGACTTAGTGATAATACCCTAAAAAGGAAAAAACTGTATGTTATTTTATACATTTGTGGTTTATCACATACAAAATATTCTGGTCAAAATACCACAAACAGCAAACAAAATACTTTAAACACTAGGATAAACTGATACAGTAAACCTCTATACGTGTACAAGCATAGTTAAAAGGAGCTGAAGAACAAAATACTAAGCAAGCTATCCATTTTTGTTACAGTATTTGGCAATCTATTGTTACTCTGAAGAGAAAAAAAACTGAAGTGAAAGCAGTTCCAGAGATATTAAGGATTCTTTAGATAACTGCATTACTTCAGTGTTATCTGCTACTTGTTATGAAAATAGGAGAATAATCACTTACCCCAGATAAGCATTGTAGATTGTTATATGGTCTGAAACTGCCATAGCTAGAGATGATTTTGCAAGATCTGCTTCATCTTTTCGACCAATAGGTGTTGTAAATGGGGATTTTTCTGTCATAACAGCAGCCAGAGTTGCCTGCAATTATAAAGTTCACATCACTTAAAAATATTTTATTATAAGCTTACAGGTTCGCAATACAAATAGTCTTAAATTTTGTTTTACCATTATCATAGAATTATAGGATTGGTTGCAAGGGACCTTAAAGATTAACTAGTTTCAAGTCCCTGCTATATAGGCAGGGACACCTTCCACTAAACCAGGTTGCTCAAAGCCCCACCCAACCTGGCCCTGCACACTTCCAGGGATGGGACATCCACAACTTCTCTGGGCAACCTGTTCCAGTGCCTCACCACCCTCACAGTACAAAATTTCTTCCTAATATCAAATCAAAACCAATCCTCTTTCAGTTTAAACCCATTCCCTCTTGTCCTGTAACCATATACCCTTGTAAGAAGCTCCTCTCTGATGCCCTTCACATTCTGAAAAGCTGCAAATGGGTCATCCTGGAGCCATCTCTTTTCCAGGCTGAAAAACCCCAATTATCTCAGTCTCCTCAAAGGAGAGGTACTCCAATCCTCTCTGATCATCTTTGTGATAACCTCTGGACTCACCCCGGCAGGTCTGTGTCCTTCTTGCATCGGAGACCCAGAGCCAGATACAGTGGTCCAGATGGGTCTCACGAGAGCAGAACAGAGCAGAGGGGCAGAACCCCCTCCCTCCCCTGCTGGCCACATGGCTCTGGATGCAGCCCAGGACACGTTTGTATCTCTGGGCTGTGAGAGCTCATGGCTGGGTCATGTCCAGCCTCTCACCCACCAGCACCCCCAAGTCATTCTCAGCAGGGCTGCTCTTGATCTGTTCATTCCCAGCCTGTGTTGATACCAGGGTTTGCCCTGTCCCTGGTGCAACACCAGCACTTGGCCTTGTGAGCTTCACATGTGCTCACTTCTCCAGTCCCTCTGGATGACATCCCATCCTTCAGGTGTGTCAACAGCACCACTCAGCTCATCAGGTCATCTTCTGATTTGCTGAGGGTGCACTCAACCTCTTCATCTATGCCACTGAAGAAGATACTAAATAACATTGGTCCCAGTACACACCCCTGAGGGCACCATTTGTCACTGATGTCCATCGAGACTTTGAGCCATTAACCATCACCCTCTGGATGAAACTGTACAACCATTTTCTTATCCATCTAACAGTTCATCCACTGAATCCATCTTTCTCCAATTTAGAGAGAAGCATGCTGTGGGGAACCATGTTAAAGGCTTTACAGAAAGTCCAGATAAATGAATATGTAGCCTTTCTCTTGTCCACTGATGCAGTCAGTCCACCACAGAAGACCACTGGGTTGGTCAGGCAGGACTTGCCCTTGGTTAAACCACACTGGTGTCTTGAATCACCTCCCTGTCCTCCAAGTGCCACAGGGTATTTCTAGGAGGATCTGTTCTATGATCTTCTCAGGTACAGAATCAAAGCTGACAGCTTAGTAGTTCCCAAGGCCCTCTCTTCTACTTTTTTTTTTTAAAAAGATGGGTACAGTGTTTCCCCTTTTCCAGTCACCTGGGACTTCACCTGACTGCCGTAACAGAGGCTGTCATTGGTGACTGAGGCATAAAACATTGTTGAGTACCTCAGCCCTCTCCTCATCTGTTGTTATCATTTCATCAGCTGGGGTACATTTTCTTTGACCTTCCTTTTCTGGCTGACATAGCTGTACAACCCCTTCTTATTCTTCTGTGTATCCCTTGCCATATTTAGCTCCATCTTCACCACGGCCTTCCTCACTCCATCCCTATACAACTAGACAGCACCCCTATACTCTTTCCAGGACACCTGTCCTTGCTTCCGCACTGCTTGTGCATTTGCTTGTTGCCCTTAAGCTGGACCAGCAGGTCTCCACTCACGTCCATCGATTGTCTTTCCTGCCTGATTCCTTGCACCTGAGAATTGCTAGCTCTTGTTCTCTAAGGAGAGTATATAATATTTAATTATAGTTTATCTTCTACTAAGTCTCAAGGAAAATTCAGCACCCTAAGAATTTCCTAAATAGAATTCAGCACTTGCTTATATTAAAGCTACTGCTTATATAGTGATTTATATGCAAGGATAAAAAACATTAAATCTTAAAACTCACATGAAATGTTTTGCCAAGCAACAGGGCAATGAAGGTAAGATTAATCAACTGTTTTAGGTTAAAACACATTAAAAGGAGATATCAAGCATTTTAACTTTCACATTCCAGGAACTAACATACTCATGTTTTCTCCTAATTTGCAGTGAACTAAATGTATTGGGTGAAAATGTAAACAATGCCACAGTCTTTATAAATGAATTAATTATTTGAAATCAATTTGTTTGCAATAACTTTGATTATGTTCTTGGCCACAAACTGTGGGGTAATCCAGACTGCCTAACCCACATGTAAGAGGATGTTCTCTTTAAATGTCAGATTCCCTGGGATCACCATGGACAGAAACTGGAGACCGAGCCTGATTATCCACAGTGGAGAGTACCGAGAAGTTTAGAATCATAGAATCATTTAAAGTCAGAAAAGACCTTTAAGATCATTGAGTCCAACCATAAAGAACACTTAACGTTATTCCTCTCCACGATGTCTGGATGCCCTCACCTTAAAGCAAACATTTTAACTTCTTGCATCATCTTTTCAAAATACCACATTACAAGAAATCAGATTAACTGCAAAGAGTTAACATTTTTAATACTTTTTAAAATACAGATTTTTTTTTTACTCACCACAGGATCCAAGCAGCCAAATATAGCACCAAATATAAGCATTTTGCCAATCTTGACATTAACAGGAAGGGCTGCAAGGTGCTGGCCCAATGGAGTTAGCTTGGGCTCATGTAACTGACAAGCTCCAATCTTCCTCAACAGGTTCATTGCATTACCAATTACTTGCTGCTGTGGTGGATCTAATGCTCTGGAAAGAAAATCTTCAGGAGAGCCAAGACTACATTTCTGTGAAGTAAAGGGGCATATATTTCAATATAAAAATTTATTAGGAAAAAGTTTTCCAACAGCTACACAGAAAACTGGAAAGCTGTTCTTGCATCAAAAGTTCACATTCCCTCCCCACTAAACAAACCTCTTGCTTCCCAGAAGGCTGATGTGCCCCACATTAGGTTAACAAAACTTCATTGTTTGGGAGGGCTTCATATGGCATCACCACTGTTCAGAGAAGTGTGTTACCAAGATCACTGATGAGCAGAAGACTCTCAATCCTGATGGGAGGCAGCTCAACCTAGCACTAATTTGTCAGGTTGCTAGTCTTCCCATGCACATCCTACTCACTTAAGACATGGTGAGAGGCAATGGAATCGCTCCTTTAAGCAGAAACAATTATAAGGCTATCCAACAAAGTTTCAATTGTTACTCTGAGGCAGAGTGCAATCATACAGCAGATTATTCTCACTGTACAGTGTGCTCCTATTATCCAGCAGTGAAGTGCTGAGTTACCCCCTGACCTGTGGGAGAGGCTCCACTAAGTAATTATATTGGCTCAGGTCTGTCCTAGTAAGCCTTTTTAGCTACTAAGGTCAATAATTCCAAACCAGGCAACACTACGAAGGTGTAATTTCTCCAAAGGCATGTGTAGTATTTTTAGCTACCAAGCCTTTTGTTATATTTTCTCCCCCTACCAGGTGAGGAGGAGAGTAATAGAGGTACTTTGGGGCCACCCAGCATCCAGCCAAGGTCAACTTACCACACAACGTTAGCAATTCTAAAACCAAAAACCGTACCATAATATGAAGGCATAATTCCTCCAAAGGCACACGCAGGATTTCTGGAACAGAATATTCCATGAAACTTTCAAACCTGCAACATCATAAAAACACAGAAACACATATATTCAACTAAATCTTTGAATTAAACTTGTAAATCTGGGTTTCACGTGGTCACTCAGCAATTTTTCTCTTGAGGGGCAAGGCAGGGAGTAGCATGGGTAAGCCATTCATACTTTGAATTAAGGCATGTGTTGTGGCTTGGAAAACAATTTTTAGTAGGAGAGGGAAAGGCAGGAAAGCCCAGTTTTCAAAACAAGTCTGTAAAATGCTTTCAAACTGAAGAGTCTTATGTGACTAAAAGGCACACTTCCATTGGTTATAGCAAAAGACTTTAACCTTAATTTGTTTTTCAGCTGAAAGTCACTTCAGGCTTTCACAGAAGCAGGAAAAAAGTTATTCCACTGCAGTAACAGAAACGGATTCCCCATCTCTTATCCATAGAGATCCCTCCTCAGAAACCTACAGATTTACCTGACAAAAAATTCAAAGTTCAGAAGGTAAGGTTTGCACATCTGATGTGAGCCAAGCAGATGTTGTTAAAAACTGATGTTCTAAAATTCCTTGTGCTGCACTTTTCCTTTAATTACGAATAATTTTTTAAAACACATTATAGAAATGTTAAGAAAAAAATTAACTTTTTTAAAAAATGTGAAAGACTACTGTAACGCTTTATATATATGATATTCAAATTCTTGTTTTGGTTAAGTTTTTTTCCAGTTTTATCTTTCTGGTTTGCAGTAAACAAAGTGAATTTCAACAAGAATTCTTGGTTTTGCACAGAAAAAGATGGTATCGATGTGATTTACAAAATTCTGCTAGGTTTACAATACCTGTCTCTCGTGTACATTCGGAAGCAGAACCCATCCCTAACACGCCCGGCTCTTCCTTGTCGCTGCAGAGCACTAGCTTTACTAACAAAAGTCTCTTCCAGGGAACTCATCTGACTGCTTTCATGATACCTTAAAAATGACAAAGCAGAAGCCTGTTCAGATTTCAGAATTAAAATCTGCATGTATATATAACCTGAACACCAGCATATTGATAATATATTTAATGAGCAATTATTTGAAAATATATTTAGTTTTGAAAATTAAACATATCTGGGAGGAACTGTATATTACAAAACCTCGAATACAACTCACCAATGAAAGTGTAAATACTGGAAAATGAAAGCTTTATTATTTCATCTCCCCAGCAATTCAGAATCATTCCAATACATTGTGTACGGCTTTTCACATTTAAAGTGAAGAAAAATAACTTTTAAAAACTGAGATAGTATAAAAAATACTTCCTTCATTTTTAAAACAGTACTTAATAATTATTATCCATACATTACATCCATTATCTATGAAAAACTTCCCTTGTTCTTCACACCATTTGAAATTCCAAAGATATATCCCAAACTTGCACCTAAAACTCCAAGCTGTTAAATGAGCTCAGCACATTTCTGCATAGAGAACTCTAGTTTAATAAGGATATTACAAAATTCTTGCACTTCTATCATCCAAATATTTACAGTAATCACAGTATGATTGATGAAAATCAAACTCTTACCTGTTTTCTTTTGTTCTCCCAGTATCAATCACAAAGACAACATCTGGTATTGTAATACCAGTCTCTGCTATATTCGTTGCCAAAACAATCTGGAAAAAGTAACACAACAAATAGAAGAACTGGAATGTCTAACAGTTTTCATCCTTTAAATCAGTATTATGGAGTAAGCCTGGTCAAAATTTTTTACCCAGAAGTGTTTCCTTAAATAAGCTGACAAATAATTAAAAGCTACGTGACTTCAGAAATGGTCTAGTTCCTCCCAATGAGAGAAATTAAAAGTTAAGAAAGAATTTCACATTCCCATTTTGTTTTATAATCCATCAAAATTACTGGCTAGTATCTGCCAATATTGATCAACATTTAATTACATAGTTTGGGAGTAAATAAAATTGCATTTTTCCTAGATAAAAGTCATAGTTACTGGTTAACAAAAGCTAGGATACCAGAAAGTAATAATTAAAGAAGTTCGCAGAAAAAGATTATGTTTAAGAATTTCTCCAATACTGTCAACACTTTCACGGCATATTAGCCTCTACCCATTATAGACCATGAAATTTGAATTTTTTCTTTGCAGAGAGGAAATTCCAGGAACAACTGGTTGTTGTGTAATTCTGCACGATTATATTTTGTAACAATTCAGAGCTGCACCCACAGAAAACTCCTCTTTTCAGTTGTGAACTTTCTAAGTATTACCTTTCTAATACCGAGAGGAGGTATTGTAAATGCAGCTGCTTGATCTTGAGTTGAAAGAACAGAATGCAGAGCTATCAATCTGTGCCTAGAACAAGAAATTAGAGTAATAAATATACACTTATCAAACAAGATAGAGTTAAAAAATGAGACCGGCATAATGACAACATTTGGAGAAAGCAACTAGAACAGACAACTGAAAGAGTAAAGCTTTGTATGATTAGGTATGAAAGTCTGCTTCACTGTTTTATTATGACATCTAGAAAAAATAACATAATTAGTTCATAGGGATGTTCTCCCATTCAGTAAAAATGCAAGAAAAATAGTAATACTGCAGAACTTCTGGTTACTTTAGAATAGCCTAGCAATAAAGGGAGCTAGGTGTCCATAAACCCCAGTTTTTAAAATTGTGCTTCCAAGACAAGGACCATTACAAATACATGCACCTTTAATTTTGAGTAATAAAGGCCTTCAGAGATGAGACAGCCACAGAGACTGGTACTTTCCTTCTCTTCCAGGCCTGTACATCTCAGTGCATCAACAAATATTTAGCATTTGACTGCAATTGTTCCTTTTATGCAGTTGTGTTGCTAACTTTCAGTTACCCAAAAAATAAATTTTGAAATTATCTGTCACTACAACCCTAGGCCATTTCTCTTGGTAGATCCAGATGCTCTGGAGCTCTTCTCAGGAAGTAGTCACTTCCATGTAAACAGTAAGCCACAGAAATCTGTATCCCAGGTATGGCAGCTTCCATACCCTAAGAAGTGGAAAAGAAGTAGTCAAGTGCTTTGGATTGAATAAATTTGTTGAAGAATAAAATAGAAAGTAATAAAAGAAAATTCATCATACCATTCCTAACTATTTGTCATTTTTGCTTGTATAACTTTTAGATTATCGTAGTAAAAGTACATTTGTATTGTAGCAAAACTACGTTTGTATTGCAGTGAAAGTACATTTGTAACACAATTAGATCAGAGGTATAACTCTCAGTTTCCTTTTACAACAGCATACCTTAATGAATATGTTTGTTGGGTTGTAACTGAGAGTATTAACTTAAAAAAAAAAAAAAATCTGTGTTACCTGTCATGCAAGTTAAATCTTCTGTCAGTTGAAATGAGATCATACAGCTGTTGGATATGGGCAAGGCCTGGTAAAAAGATCAGCACAGCACCTTCAATGTTCTTGAACTGGGGACTTCTATCTGCAAAATTACAGTACAAGCATATAGTTAAAACAAACATGCATTACAAACAGTTTCACATAACAACAGGAACTAATGCTGTGCCCTGTGGTTAATGCTTTTTAGAATGTTTCATTTAAGAATGAAGTCAAGTACTTCAGTATCAGTAGCAAGCACTGGAAAACAGGACAACCCCAAGTACGTAAACTTAAGAAGTGGACTGTACCTAAGTATGCAAGCAATTCCAAAATAAGTTCAAGGTTGATCTTGTAAGGGTTCATATATAAGATAGCCTGCTGTGTACGACTGCTATACTTCGCATAGTGAGGAGCCAAATCGATACCAGATCCAGAATGGATTGGGACATACTCCTAAAAAACAAGAATAAGCAAAAAATCACATTCTTAGTATTTTAGAAGAAGGTAAGAGAGCAGAAGGTGAATTTGCCATTCACTTGAAACAGAGATTGGGACAAGAGAAATTTAACTGACTAACTTCCTACCAAAACCCGTGCGAGTTAATCACAACCACCTAATCTACAACTGTTAAATGACACTCCAGATAAAAAAAGAGGTAAAAAATAAAAGTCTGACGAAGAAGTAAAAGGGCCCTGGGTCCATATCTGGCATTCAGCTGGTATCAGTTCAAACTGGGCTAACAGATGTGTACTCTTCTCTCAGAACTCCTACTTTGGGGTGTAAGAAACTACTTTCCCCTTTTCCCTCTCCTCCACCTCACCCTTCTCAAGTAATGGTTGCAATGAAAATTAATAATGAACGAGGTGGCAGCTCCTGCAGTGTTTTGGAACAAGAAAAAAGAAGAGTTAGCAGGAGAGACATACATTTGAATTGTTCCTAGGCATCTTAAACACATAGCATAGTTTCTACATTAAGTAACACTACTGTAAACTTTTTCACTGTCAATCAATATACTTACAGAGGCTTGACACCATATATTCTTCTGTACTAAAGGAAAACAATCAACAGGCACACCAGAGTACTTTTCAACTTATGTATCAGTGTTCGATCACAGCAAGCTAAACTTCCAGAAGTTTTGCAAAGCAAGTTGGAGCAGACAGGTATCTTCCCAAAATACACAGCCTACATGAACAGCCTAAGCTACTGAAGTTAGATGGCACTGATAGAATCTCCCCTTAAAGAATTGTGATGCAAAAGCACATAGAGCTGTCACTGCAGAGTACCCAAGGATTAACCACAGACTGTTATATAGACCTCTTTTGTTTACCAATCTCATGGAAATCACCTCATTTGGCATGCCAAGTTGGAGGTTCTTTGGAGTTCTTCAGCTAAGAAGGATAAAGTCTTGTCTCTTCTGTTGTTAGGTTCACTATATAGGAGAATTCTTTGGGATAAAAAACTTAAATGCTTTCCCTGCTGCTACTTATAGATCCAGAGCTAGGAATCTACAAGAGACCTCATTGTCAGATACAGCAAAATCAAGACAGCTATTCAGGAGTTGGAGCAACAATCAAAAGGGTGCAGCATTGCTAAATATTTGTAGGAGTGCCATTGTGTCTTTTATAAGCTGAAAGAATATTGGATATTCTACAATCTAATCACACTGAGTTTAAAGGAACCAAAAAGATTAAATAATAAAAACCCCCAAAATTTCCAAGACAAAACTAAAAATTCCTGTTTTACCTGGTGCTTTGTAGTGCTTCCGCCTTTACCAGTAACGTTTATTGTTACTTCCTCCTCCTCCTCCAAGAACTTCTGACAATATTCTGAGTCTTTCTCCAAAACATAGCCAGTTGCTTCAATTACATCTTCAACATGAAAAATCTTTAGTGAAAATTCAAAGAAAAAACACAAGGCATGTCAAAAACTCATCAGCAACCTTTTTCACTTTTTAAAGCTTATATAACAAAGTTGAACAGGCATGCCTTAGAGTTGTAATAGATCTTCCAGATTTCAACTTAAACTCTCTTATGATTTTTGAAAACCTAACCTTAGAGCTGCTAAAAGTTTGTTAATGGGGTTCTCCACCTGATCACTACATAACCTTTACCATAACCTATATAGCATGTGTAAGAAAAACACGTAAGAGTGTAATGACAAAGTTACAGAGGATGTGGGAGGAATTTTTTAATGCTTTACCTTCTACATAAGTTTAATAGAGAAAAATCAAAGTGTCACTGATGGACTGATTGTAATCAATAAACCCATCACAAAAAATAGTACAGCTGTGTACATCAAAGCCCTGAAGCTATTCTGTATTTTCATGAAAGGACTACAAGTCCTTGAAATACTTACTTTAAGATCTGTATTTTTGGTGAAAAAAAAAAGTGATGCAGGCATATTACCTAGATACTAACCAGACAAACTCTGTACACATGCATATGAAGTGTCTTGCATAATCAAAAAAAACATCTGCCTACCTCAACTGGGTAGCTCCTCCCTGAGATCCTTAAAATGGGACAGTGTGAGAAATAGCTGGAAAACTTCTCACTGTCAACAGTGGCGCTCATTAAAATCAGATGCAGGTCCGAACGTTTATGCAAGATCTCTTTCAGAATAACCAACAAGAAATCAGACTGGACACTTCTTTCATGTACCTGGAATTAGAAAAACACATCTATAGCAAGAATTCAGCACAGCTCAAGGCCCAGAATAACTACAATTTCTGCAGAATAGTAAAGAACTGATAACCTCATCTACAATAACATGAGATATACTTGAAAGAAGACCATCTTCTTGAAGTTTCCGAAGCAGGACACCTGTTGTACAGTACAGTAGTCTGGTGGCTTCTCCTGTTCTTGATTCCATACGAATTTGATATCCACACAGGGAATTCTTAAAAAATAAATTAAAAATATAGAATAACTTAACATAAAAGCTAACAATATTCAAAACAAAGTGAAATTTAGTAACTGTGAGATTCAGATACTGCACAAGTTGCTAACTAAGTAGTACAGTGAATGACTGCCACACTTCCATACAAGTACTTGCCTTTGTTAAAAAAGGAAAAATACACAAAGTTTATCCAGAGTAGCAAAGAGCTGGTAAAATCAGAGCTCTTTTCAGGACTCTTTGACAGTCTCAAAAATACTTTTGCACAAATTACCGTAACAAATCCAGGACTTCAGCTTTCTTCAAATAACAAAATAACTCATGTTGGAAAGGGCCTCTCTCAAAGCAGGACCTCACTCAAGGCCAGACTAGATTGCTCAGAGCCTTATTCAGGGGATTTTGCTTCATCCCTAGTGATAGTGACACCCAACAGTCCCAGGGCAATCTGCTCAAATCTTTGACCATTCCCACTATGAAACACTGTTGCTCTACATCAGCCTCTGATTTAGAGTTCAGGTTCACAGCTGACAAGACAAAAAGAAACCACTGACACACCAAGAAGTCCTTTTCAACAGAAAAGAACATCTAATTGTTTGGTTGTGTAAGAAATAATGTTCTCACTTTTTGTCAACAATCCAGCCCACTGTATCTGATCAAGACAAGCAAAAGAATTCAGATACTTCTTACTTTTCCTCCTGGTCCAGATTCGCAGCCCAGCTCTTCACAAACCCTGGTTGCCAGACTCACTGCAGAGATTCTTCGGGGTTGTGTGCAAACAATGTTGCATTTTTTTGATCCTTCATCTAGCAACAAGTCTTCTAACAAAAAATGCGGCACCTGGGTACTCTTCCCACTGCCCGTTTCACCAGCAACAACAACTACTCGATGTTTTTTAAGAGTTTCTACAATTGGGTATCTGTGCTTAAACACAGGTAACTCCTGTCTCTCTTTCAGAAGCCTTTGGTATCTGGAGGAACTCTGCAGCTTCTTAAACAAAATCCTTGAAGGTTCCAAATTATCTGCATCTGAGGTCTCAAGAGAGAGACTGCTGAAGTCCTCATCAGAAACTAAGTTTTCCCAGGAGTCTTCAGGACCCTCAGATAGTTTTGGCTGATTTTCAGACTGCAGCTGCTGTTGTTGTTTGAGTTTGTTTAATAATCTAGCAATAAAGGTATCACGTGGCTTGTTGGTTTCTATCTTGCTTTCTTCTTCCTTTTTCTTTTCAATATCCCTCCATTCTAGCCAGACATCTCGGTAGGTAGGAGGCAGCAACTGATGAACTGACTTCAAATGCAAAAAGCAGAAAAAAATTACATTATGTACTACTTAGTAGTACCACCAATATCTTATGTGTAAACAAACTCAAATGTCAAAAGATTTGACAAAAAATGAGTAAGAAGCCATTCTAAATACAGAAACTATGAAAGCAGTAATACAAATATCAAGAATAATTTTTTATTTTCAATTAGCTTACAGATTTTACAAGACCAAAAGTACAGCTTTACCAAAAAATATCCTGTATGCTGCAACGCGTATGCACAATTAGATTAAAAAAATGAATATGCAATAGAAGCAAAGAAGTTATTAGGAAATACTACACGAAATTATTTTTTGAACCTAACTATAGATACTATAACAAAAAAGTGCAGAAGCAGATTCAAGGCCAAGAATAGTAATACTGCTAAGAAACTTACTTGTCCTTTGGTTAAATGGTAGAGTGCCAAAGTAGCAGCTAGATGTTGTGCTTGCATACTATCTTCTGTTACAATTGTAGGACACACTGCCATCACGTCATCTGATGACTTGATAATCCTGACCCTTAAAGAGAAATTTCAAGGCATTTATCTCAATCTTTTGCTACTGATACAAACAGAAAATACCTATATAACATAACATTTTCAGCAAAGATTCCAGCAGTGAATTTATGAATTTTTTTTTCTCTTCACAAACATCTTCATTTTCTTCAAGGCAGAAGTATTTATATACATACAGATTATCATTAAGGTTAGGTGTTGTGGAAGAAGGACTAAGTGTTTGTGTACTTGTAACTATTTAGGATAGATCGAGATGATATTTAATGATCTACTGAGATGCAAATATCTGTTTAACAGATAAATACCAACCAGAGTAGCAGTCAAATTTCCCATACACTTAGGGGTGGCCGTCTGTTAGTTTTTAGCTTGAGCAAGAAAACAAGCTCTTTTACTTGGTTCCTTCAAGAAGCGTTGCTCATTTATAATATTGTGCCTACTTTATTCATACATGGTAATATTCTATTTTGCAACTCTGTATTATACAGTTGATTTCTAAAACAGATTTAAAAATAAGATACTGCACTGTTTGCCCTACAAATTTATGGTAGCTTTAATACAAATTTTTAATTTGCATTTTATTTTAAACAATCTCCAGAGGGGCTTCAGTATTCACAAACTTGACTCTTTGATTTAATATGTTATTTTGAATAAGAATACCAAATATAAATTGTTCAAATCTATCTCACAGGTTTGTTTCAGACTAATCTTTCATTCAGCAGTACACAAAAAAAAAAAACCCTTATGCCCGCCTTATGGGAGCATTCACTAGAATCTTATTTTCATGACTTTGTCTAGTCCAAGCATCACTTTTGCAGAGCTATCCAGAGTAAAATACCTCCCAGATGGACTAAAAAAGAGACACTACACAAACACACTGTATTAATATCAATCTCAATCAACAAGACAGAACTGACCAGGTTGTTTATTTTCAAATGAACCAAAAGAGAATGTAAAGATTACAGGAAATACATACCTACATTTCCAATATTTTCCAACTGGAATTTTTTCAAAAGCAGGATTTGGGCTCTTGGGAAAATTCTTTCTGCACCAGTCAATCAAAAATTGTTTTGGAGATTTACCAGTCCAGCTTCGAGCACTATAATCAAAATTTCTTATATCTAGTGGTTCTCTCTTTTTCACTGCAAGAGCAGAAAAACACATTTTTAAGTATCCTAAAATTTATTTTACATTCACTTGAAGTAATTTTTACCTTTTATTCACATGTATTTAATTAGACAGCACTATTTTCTCAAATGTTTTGCAGAAATACTGGTATTGATGATACATGACAGAAATTTTTGATTTTCCTACAGAAGTATCTGGCAGAAAATGATAGTATTTTGTTATCTCTGATCACCCAATAATTTTAGAACTTTCATTAAAATTTGGTTATTAGAAAATAATCTAACAGTTTGAAGATTTACAATGAAAATAGTTTAAAAAGATGAGAGGGTGACTGAAACAGCAACTAGCCCTACCACTGAAAAGATATCTAATTTTAAAGACATGACAGCGTGACAAAAATGGCTTTCATTGTAATCTGCTAAAACAAATACAGATCCTTTAAAGGCAGCGTGGTCAGTGAGACAGACTGTACACAAATGACACTGAGTTGGGTGGGAGTGTTGATCTGCTGGAGGGCAGAAAGGCTGTGCAGAGGGATCAGGACAGGCTGGATTGATGGGCTGAGGCCAGTTGTGTGAGGTTCAACAAAGCCCAGGGCTGGGTCCTGCCCTTGGGACACAACAACCTCAGGCAGCTCCACAAGCTGGGACAGAGGGGCTGGAAAGGACCTGGTTGTGCTGGTGACAGCAGCTGAACATGAGCCAGTGTGTGCCCGGGTGGCCAAGAAGGCCAGTGGCACCTGGCCTGGATCAGCCATAGTGTGGCCAGCAGGACCAGGGCAGGGATCCTGTCTCTGTACTTGGCACTGGNCGGGGTTGGCCTCTCCTCCCAGACAACAGTGATACGTCAAGAAGACATAGCCTCAATCTGCATCAGGGAAGGTTCATGCTGGACATTAGGAGGGATTTATTCAAAGAAAGGGTTGTCGAGCATTGGAATGGGCTGCCCAAGCAGGTGGTGGAGTCACCATCCCTGGAAGCATTTAAGGAAAGACTGGACTTCGCACCCAGTGCCATGGTCTAGTGGACATGGTGGTGTTTGGTCACAGGTTGGAGTCAATCTCAGAGGTCTTTTCCAAGCTAATCAATTCTGTGATAGTCCACCTTCCTTTCCCACAACCAGAGCTTGTTCAACAACTGCAAACCTAGAAAAACAAGAACTAATTCTGGAAATCTGTGGTATGATTTAAGCTTGTACTGAACCACTTCCAACACACCTTTGTCTTCCTTTGCAGCACCATCAGGTTTTTCAAGCAAGCTCAAATTCAAAGTAGTTTCTTGAGGCTGAGGTGAGGAAGTTTTTTTCTTTTCATTTTGCTGTTGGTTTGAAATCTTTATAGCTGGATTAAATACTGGATGTTCCTCAAGTACTGCCATTTCTGTCAGAGAGAGAATATAACTTACATCCACCAACTGCTTAAAAAACAACTATATTAATTCATACTGAGTACCCAAAACCAGAACTAGTGGAATGTTACACACATTTTAGAATTTGACTGAGAAAGAACAGATTCAGACAAGCCTTCGTTTCACACAGTGGCATAAAAGATAATGAAATCATCTTCAATTCAATCTGACTCCAAGATTTAATTGCCTAACAAACATGCAAAAAATAAAACACAGGTAATTTGCATAGCTCTACCTTGCTGAATTCTTCTTATTTTTTCTTGTGCTGCCTTCTGGCCTTGCTTGTCTTTGTCTTGCTTGGAGATGCTTGCTTGTTCTTTTGCTTCTGAAAGCTTGGCAGACAGATGTACATACCTCTCATTCTGTTTCAAACAGAATTACTAATTACAAGTTGAATATGCTTGTCACTTTCAATGACCTTCATAATAAAGTGCAGGTTTTTTGTCCTTTGTACTAGGCTTACACAATGGAAAAACAATGAGTTTTTATTTAACTAACAGTCAAAACCTCCCAGAATTTGATAGTAACTCACTCCATCTCACTGTAATGCATTTTAAATTTTTCTTTCCCGCATATTACATTCAACGTTTTGAACCCACTGCAAGTAATGCGGGAAAGGAAAAACAACTTAGAAAAGAAGAAGCTTCAACAGATTTTCCTTCAGTAGCCAGATACATTACTGATAATGTAAAAAAAGTTTTCAATCCACAATTTGTAACACACAATTTTGTAACAAATAGATCCACCACATGCAGATGTACCAGACATGTTAGTTTTCAGAAAGACTTCCATGATGCATTATTCTGTCTTACTGGGTCAAATTTTTCTTCCTCTGTCTCTTTCACGGACTCATCCTTCTCTTCATCACTCTGTTGCTCGGCGTATCGCAAAATCCATTCCTTCATACTCAATTCTTTCCCTTTCTCTTTCCTCACATTCGTTTCCTAAGAAGAGCAATTAAGTTAAAAGTAATGATCAAGTATGTGAAAACAACGCTTTTTCTGCTTGTATCCAGGAACTACTGTTTTAAGATTTTATATATAAAATACATATATGACAAGAAAAAAATGGATCAAATTTCCCAGCCAGGGTGAATATCCCACCATACACCCAAATAGAGTAACTATAATTGCCATAAGGAATGAAATTATTTGCATGAAATCCTTTTGTTTTCTTGTTTAAGATTCAATAACCACAGAAATCAAACCACTGAAAGCATGTAGGCAAACTTTAACCCACACAAGTGCATAGAGAGTGCCACATAAATAAACAGAATAAACCCATTACAGGATAAAATTAAGCAATTAGGCTATAGAGTCATAGAACGGCTTGCGTTGGGAGGGTTGACCTTAGAGATCATATAGTTCAAACACCCCTGCTATAGGCAGAGACACCTTCCACTACAGCAGGTTGCTCAAAGCGCCATACAACCTGGCCTTGAACGTGGCCAAGGATGGGGCATCAGCAGCTTCTCTGGGCAACCTGTGCCAGTGTCTCAGCACCCTCAGAGAAAATAATTTCCTCCTAATACCTAAACTAAACCTCATGAGAGTCTCTGTACTTTACCACAAGAATGAACTATGAAGAAACTTCTAGACTTCACGAGAAAAATACCTTTAAATTACCATTCCACTGAAATTACAATGCAGGTGACAATTATTATTCATACAACATTTTCGTAACACACCAGTGTTGGAAATCAATACAACTCCTGTATTTTTGAATGTTTTGTTCTCTCTTCTCGCCTCTGCCCCAAGTAACTACAGATTAGATTTTCAGATTACCTTAGTTTCTGGGCCATTTTCTTTCTTTTTGTTATCTTCTAAGTGAGGTGGCATTCCATGTTGTGACACAACAGAACAAAATTTTGCTCTAGGTTTCTGCTGCTGTTCTTCAAATTGCTGGCTAAAACCTTCAGGCAAGGCATCTTCAAAATAAAAAAAAAACATGTCATAGAAAATATCAAGATTAATTACAGGAAAATATTTTAAAGTGTGTTGGGAACCAATTAGAAGAACACAAACTGAAATAAAAATTAGGCTTTAGCATTTATGTAAGATAGTATTTGCTTGTTGGACTTCCACAGAACTCCCAAGTGTAGAAACAGAAGACCACAAGATTTATACACTAAAATATCCCAGAACCAGTCAGCTGTGCCTCTAGGAACACTGTTGCAACTACTAGTCTTAGAGAAACATTCTATTTAATTACTACTATGAAGTAGTAATGCTACTGCTTAGCAGGTTCTATTTCTCTTCTGTCAAAAACTATTTTGTCACCACACTCACCATCAGGAAGGTTTAAACAAAGCCAGTCAAGTGCAGAGTGAAGATCACCACCATATAAAAGTGTATTTTTCATTGCTTCTTCAATGTGCTCAGTCTTAAAAGAGAATCTTTGTAAAGCCATGTATACATCCTATAAATAAGACAGTCAGAAAAGATTAGGATTTAATCTAACAATCTAATATAGGCTTTCAAAGTTCTATTTTCCATATATAAGAAAGCCATCATTAAAGGGAGATAAACAATGTGCATTAATGTATCCAAAAGTTAAGCAGAAAATTCTGTTTTGCACATAGTTTATAATACTTTATTTCTAAATACGCATGCATAGGTATAAATAAATCTACATTTCTGCCTCTGTACACAATGTATTTTCCAGCTAAATACAGACACACCTGCAATTTTCCAAGTATGTGGAATGAAAAATGTAGGAAACCTAAATAATTCAGATTAAGTACTATTCCTCTATCTCGTCTGAAAGCTCAATTTTAGTTCCTGAATCCATAAAGATGTGCCTTTCCCAATACGCATACTTCTTGATTTCACTGACTAATCACTAAATATAACTACTGAAAAGCATGCTGTATTAGCTTGTATTGCATACAGAAGTGTAGTAAGAAACTTGACAAAAATGACAAAAAATAAACTTTATTCTACATAAATAATGGAAAACAAAACTTTGAACTGTACCTGTAGTTTCTTTGCAGTTAGTCTTTTGGAAATCATTCCTTTGTCATCATTTTTGTTTTTATGTTTATTAATCACATCGATAATCCTTTTCTCCAAATTACCATTTATCATTACCTGCAAAGAAAAAATCAGTTGATACAAGGTAAACATTAGAAGTTTTTACGACATGGCAATGCTCTTCATGACTAAGGATGTAAGAACACAAATCTCTCTGCCATTCAAATTCCAACTTCTCAAGCTTTCCATGAGTGGCCTAAACATCTCTTTAAAAAGGGATACATCTTTTACTTCTGCAAGCTATATGCTTTTATTTGAAACAGAAGAGTTCATTCCTTACTACCAAGAAAGCTCATTTACATTTTCAAGGAAATTTAGTATGTTAAGGGAAATACTGTAAGTAAATGAAAAAAAATTTCTACCAAAAAAAACCAAGGCCTTTGTCCTCTACTTGTATAAAATAATTTGAACATCAAGATGCAATCTGTGATATCCTCCTTCCAAAACACCTTTATAAAAACAAATCTAGTGTAACAGTTCTAGTATTTGAAACTCTTCTAAAACATGAACCAAGCATTAGTTGCTACTAAGTTTATTATATAAAATCTGTATCCCTTCTCTGCAGGAAGAAAAATCCATGTGCACAGCAGAAGCCCAAACCTAACTCCTAAAATAGTCTTGCATGCAAAGTATGATTTGTTATTTAAAAAACAGACATTCTCCTATACTGTTAATTTACCCCTATTTCTTAAAGGGCACTCAAAACCCTAAACAAAATCAAACTCAAAACGGTCAGCATCTCACACATTAACGTAGTTTACATGCACAACATAATACTGAAGTAGACCTGAAGAAATATTTACTCAACTAAAACAGTACTATGAAAATCAAAGCTGTTTAATGTAAAGAAGCTACTTGCCTTAAGAACAGATTTATCTAGATTTGCAGCAGCACTAGAATCTGTTGTTGAACCAAAACTGTAAGTTTTTGGACCTGCAAATTGCAAATAACAATCAATTACACAAAACTAGTTGAGAACATTTTTTGAAGTAGCTAAAGCAGACCTAACATAACACAGGTTAGTGCAAACTATTACACTAATTTGCCAGAAACTTGCAGGTGTATAACGACAATAATAATCACGAAAGGCCCTGAACAAGGAATAGTGAAGAGGGCTATGACTCTTGGCAGACAAAATATAAAACTCAGAGTATAATGAGAGGAAATGGGATTCACTACTCACTCTCTGAACACTGAAAAAAGATTTTCCAATAGGGAAGTAAATGGCAGCTTCAGAACATGCAAGGCTCTTGAGGATTTTTCTCTTATAAAGTGCATAGCTATGTAACAGAACCGTTTGCCACTAATGCTACGGACAGTGGACTTTTACTGAGATTCAAGGATAGACAGAACAGCTTTGCAGCAACGAAATCAACTGATATGGAAGAGTATTGAAAAAAAATTACATCTGGTTCAGGAAGATCCTAAGCCACAGCTGGTGGAGCCTGTAAGAATATCCTTAGCAGTATCACTGCCTGTCTAATCTGTTCTTACCTAGGTACCTGCCTTTGTCCCCTACCTAGGACAGGGCACTGCGTTACAGAAGTCTTTGGTCTGCTCTGCTACATTCTTAAATACTTTTAATTTAACAGCTATTAAAAAAAACAAACCTAAATTCACGAAACTATTTATTATCACTAGAATGACAACACACAGCTTGCTGTTGAATTCCATCACTTTCAGAGCACACATACCATGTCTGGTACTGCACAGGTAGAAAAAAACTGAGCAAGCCCACAGCTTCCACCAGCTTGTGTGGCTGTGCGCTGTTCCAGGAGGCACAGTTACCTCCCAGCAGGTGGGCTGGACAGCTCATCCGTGCTGGCCTGCCTGCAGAATGGCTCTGGGAGAGCCTCCTTCGAGATCAGACCAGGTTTTGGTAACTGCATTTCATTAAAAGTATGGTCACCTCTGGTCAGGAGGTACAAACAGCTGTTAGCACTCATGAGCTAGTCACTGGCACTTACCGGTGGGCTCTTTAGAGTATACCAACTCAGCTTTCACTTACACTGACTGGTTTTTAACCACAGTATACAACCTGAGAGAGAAGCAGGATATTTTCTGAAGAGGACTGAGCACCATGGTTATCGGAGGAGTGGAAGACACAAGAACTACGCTTAGTAGAGCCCACACTTGGGCTCTACTAAGCAGAATACATGAATAGGTCCAGGAAACTTTTATTAACAGATTACAAGACTTTTTCTTAACAATTTGGAATCTCAGATGCCCTGGCCATTGCATGATATGCTCATGGTCTGCAACACAAGCTGTTCTAATGTTATAACGTATCTGAGCTACTTCTGGCAAAGCTGGCTTATTCAAAATAGGCATCTCACAGTGCTGCAGAGTATCAGTATTTCAGACTGCACTCAGAACAGTCATCCCTCATCTTATCCAACACGATAGAAGTGCCTCCAGCCCTGTAACAGCTCTTTCAAGACAGAAAAATGCCCCCAAAACAATCTCAAATCCACATTATATTAATTTTGATAACATACAAAACAAAGATAAATCAGAAGCTCTGGGAAAGTGACATGCAAACACTTGCTCCACAGGAACTGCTGATAATCTAATAACAAGACCTTCTGTAATTAACACATCGATGCCACCAAGGCTTATCTGCTCAGCGACACCCCTGGCAGCAGAATCACAGAATAGCTACAGTTGGAAACGACCTCTAGAGATGATCCAACCTAGAGCAGGCGACATAGGAATGAATCCAGGTGAGTTCTGAATGTCTCCAGAAGGTGACTGCATGACCTCCCTGGGCAGCCTGTTCCAGTGCCCTGCCACCATCAGTGCACAAGATTTCTTCTTCATGGTGAGGTAAAACTCGTCATGTTTAAGTTTGCGGCTATTGCTCCTCATTCTGGGCACCACTGAAAAGAGCCTGGCACCATCCTCTTGGCACATGCCTTTGAAATATTTATATACATTTATGAGAGCCCCTCTCAGTCTTCCATTAAGAGGCCCAGCTCCCTCAGTCTCTCCTTACAAGGAGATGCATAATTTCTGTGACCCTCCACTGGGGAGGTCCACTCTTCAGTAGCTCCTCGTCTTTCTTGTACGGAGGAGCCCAAAACTGGACACAGAACACCAGACGTGGCGTCACTAAGGCCGAATNCAGGCCCAGCCAGATTAGGAGCGGAGTAATTCCAGCTGCCTCTCCCGACGCTGGGAAACACCAGCCCCCATGGCCGATCTCCCCTCGTAACGCCGCGATCCGCGGCAGCCGCACCCCCGGGGACTCCCTGAGGGCACTGCCCCTCTAGCCAAGGCACCCTCAGCCGCGCGCACAGCGCGCCCCACTCCTCCTCTGCACGGCACGGCCGCTCCCGGGGCTCAGCGGGGCGCGGTACCTTGTTTGATACGCGGCTCCTTGGAGGCGGGTGCTGGTCGCGGCGGGGCAGCCCGGTTGGCTGGGTCCCCGGCCGCGGCT
>VZRQ01009631.1:41579-76309 GCA_013397975.1 Machaerirhynchus nigripectus
CCCTCGGGGGGCGGGGCCGGAAAGGCCCATCACGCGCGAGGCGTGCGGCCCTGCGCGGGGCATTGTGGGAGCGCGGCGGCTAAGATGGCGGAGGCCTTTGGGGATGAGCTCTTCAGCGTGTTCGAGGAGGACGCGGCCGTCGCCGCTTCTGGCGCCAAGAAAAGCAAAACGGGCCCCGGCGAGGGTGCCAGGAGGCCGGGGTAAGCGCGCAGAGTGGGGCTGGGTCAGCCGTACCGGGGGTGCTCTGGCGGCGGGGGTGAGGGCTCTAACGCTGGGCCTGGCTTCTGCCCGCTTGTTTGAGCTGCTGAACCCCCTTGGGACTCAATGTCTGTAAGTGTCTGAAGGGAAGGTACCAAAAGGATGCAGCCAGACTCCTCTTGGTGGGGCCGATCAGTAGGAGAAGAGACAGCGGGAAGAAACTGATGCACAGGAAGTTTTACCTGAACATGAGGAAGAACTTTAGTGCATGGGTGGCTGCATTGGAACAGACTGCCCAGAGTTTTTGGAATCTCCCTCACTGGACATATTCAAGTACCAATTGGACGCACTCCTGTGCAGTGTGCTCTAGGACGGTCCTGCTTGAGCATGGAGGTTAGACCAGGTGATCCACTGTCGTCACTTCCAGCCTGACCTATTCTGTAATTCTGTGGCCCACTTTCCCAGGATCCCTGGCTCTAGCTGTAGCCAGCCCTGGCACTGTGGCCAGCTGGGGAGTAAGGGGATCTGGTGGCCACCGTATTTGGGCACTGGTTTGAAATTCCACAGCAGTTTTTGTGGGTAGAGTTACCTGGGTTGTTTCCCAAGTGCAGTGGGATCACAGTTGCCCTTAGCATTCCTGTTTTGTCTCCTGAACTACATAAATATATGAGGCAAAATTTAAATTTATGTGTTTATGTTGCAGAAAACAACTGGAAGAAAAGCCTTCAGTACCAGCAGTAGCGAAACCAAAAAGGGAAGTTGAGGTTGATAGTACTGAAAATGTCATTTTGGGAAAAAAGCCGAAATTGGAAGATGTTTTATCAGAAGATGTTAAGTAAGTGCCTGGCTTAATGTGTAAGGTAGTCCTGGCAAGCCACACTGGTTAGCCATGTGTCAGTTGGGAAGGGTTGATAAAAAGTAGTTTTGCATTGTTTTCATGTAAAGGTGAATTTGCACAAGTATGATTTTGCATTATCTGTTTAAGTGAGAATGTGCTGCTAGTGCAGCCTTAGCAGTGATGAGCACTGGGTGTCTTTAAAATAATACTGCAGACCTGTAGGCATTTGCAGTAGAAAATATGCATGAATTTGTAGTTATTCATATGAATCAGTGACTCTTGGTCAAAGCCATCGTGTTGATTTCACACAGAGCAGGAGAAGAGCTGGAAGTACATGAGAGGAGGCAGGCTTGCCGTGTACCATGACGTTGAAAGACAGTTGGCTTGGGATACAGGAAAAATAAATTGGCAAATAGGACAAACAAGGCTTTTGAGGCATGTAAGGTGGTAACTGCACTGTCATTTGGTCTTGCATTTTATTTTTCTGGAGTTCAGTGTCAGATTTACTGTGAAAAGCTCATGAGAAGACTTCTTGAAACACTGTAAACCAAGGGTAACTGTATAGAAGCAAAACAACCAGAGCCAACATTTTAAGTAATTTTCTGCGTTAGTGGTATCAGTAGAGTGTATACTTGCTTGCAGTAGCTTACTAAGTATGTTAAAACCATCAGAAATAAACAGTTTCATGCTTTGAGACTTTAGGCCCTTCTCATGGCCATGAGAGAAGGAACCGGTAAAAAAAAGAGGGGCCTTATCCTCAGACAGCTGCTTGGGATTCTTTGAGCTGCTCTTACTCTGTCTTGACTAGTAGCAGGAGTACAGGTCTTGAATTTTGTTTTGTTGTATATTGAGAAAAGTCTTCATTTAATCATAAAACTTTATGGGAATAAATGTGACCCAAGTGCTCTTGTGTGGTGCAATTTTTGAGTCAATAGCTAAAATAGATTTATATGGTAGCAAAATTTTAACTTAGAGGTATTAGTCCTGGTGGTAACCTCTACTGCCTGTCCATGCCAAGACTGTGCATCGCATTTTTTAATATTGCAGTTAAAGTAGAGGTGAAATTCTACATATTCACGTTTATACAAATCAGGATTTTTGAGTACTTTTTTTGGCAATCTTAACTCATTTCTTTTTAGTTTGACAGATCTGATGCCTCAAGTAAAGGTGCAGTCTGTGGAAACTGTTGAAGGTTGTACACATGAGGTGAGTGCAGTAGAAATGCACATGAAAAGTAGGCTTGTTTCACCTAATTGTGTGTATCACTGCCAGTGCATCAGTATTCATTATTCTGCTTGTAATTATTATATCATAGAATCACAGAATTTTTTAGGTTGGAAAAGGCCTTTGTGATCATTGAGTCCAACCGTTAACCCATCACTGCCAAGTCCTCCCCTAAACCTTGTTCCTAAGTGCTACATTGACACATCTCTTAAGTAGCTTCAGGGATGATAACTCAACCACTTTCATGGACAGCCTGGTCCAGTGCTTGACAAATCTTTTCTAGTGTCCAATCTCCTCATACGCAGTTTAAGATCATTTCATATCTTCTTTTTGCTTATTACTTCAGGGAAAAAACTGCTCCCCACCTGGGGGTACCTGCAGTGCTCGTTAGAGTTGTTGTGACCCAAGGGCAGGACCTGGTATTTGACCTTGCTGAACTTCACACCATTGGTCTTTGCCCATTGATCCAGCCTGTCCTGATCCCTCTGCAGAGCTTTCCTGCACTCCAGCAGATACAGTATTTTGTGCTATGTTAAGGTTGTGAAGAGTTTGAAGTCTGTATCTGACACTGAGCATGCACAAAATGCACTTGAAAAATTAGTAGAATATCTTAACCAGAAGGAGTTTCAGTTATACTTAAAATGAGTGATTGTGAAAGACTTGATGGTAATGTTGATAGTTTTCCACATTTGTAAGGTACCAAGAACATTTTGAGCACTGTTGAGGAGAAGAACCTACTGGTTGGTAAAGTATGTTTGTGTTTGTAGTGTGATCAGTGCATTGAAGTATTCTGCTATTCTGGTTCAAGAATGAAAGACTTCCTTGCAAAGCTGGTTACTGCTGAAAATTATATATTGGTAAAAATGAGAAATTAGACCTTTTTATGTGCAAAGTAATGAAAACTAGGAATTTTCAAGTTGTGTTCATAGACATAAATAAAAATTTAAATATGAAAAATAGAAGCTATTAATGTTGGATTTTCTTAAATCATCCTGCATCCATATATGACTATCAGAAAGAATTTGTGTGAGAATCAAGTACGTAAATTTTAACTTCCTTGTACTGTTATGGTCTTTTCTGTGCTGTTTTCCAGAACTAACTGAAGTTAATTAGGGTCACATTCAAGGGCTCTGTATCCTCAGTCTTTTGTAATGAAGGAATTGTATATACGTTTGCTGATAAGAGTTCTAAAGCACATGTGTCTGTACAATTTTTGTTAGTTTGAGATGTCTGGTAAAGGTTTGCCATCGCTTAGTAACTGGAGAGAGCTAAAGTATTTAAAGTGATTAAATGTTAGATATTGGCCAGGAACAGGAATGTTACCAGTATAAATACAGTGTACTTGGAAAGGGAATGCTATCAATGTGAGCTCAGTAATTACTCTGAACATCCACTGGCCAGAAGACATGATTGTGTCTTGGGCTGAAAAGCTAGTATTCAGAGGTAGCTGAAGCAGTAATATCTCACATGAGACAGTAGGGATATCAGAGAAGTGAGAGAAGGAGCTTTGTTGGGGTAGGAGAATAAAGAGATTGATGGAAAAACTCCTGAGAGGAAGGGATGAACCCTTGACACATGAGCTTGTAGAAACAGGATAACAGAAATTCAGATTGGTTTTATACACTTCTCATTGCCAGAAATGTCACTGCTGTGGACACAGAAATCTGCAACTGTTTTTATTTTAAACGTATTTTATAGGTTGCACTTCCAGCAAATGAAGAATTCACGGGTCTGAAGCCGAGAACTGGAAAAGCTGCAAAAGTATGTGGTAGATTCCATTTCTTTTTCTTTTTGTACATGCTTTACGTAGTAGGTGAGCATGGAGGGGAAAAATAATGTACTTTGTCAGTAAGGTCTGTAAAAGATGGCCTGTCATAAATAAGCTTGATGTTTCTGTATGTAAAATTTGGTAGAGAAAATTATGTGGTTGAATGAGGTAGATAGGCTGTAACGAGATCCTTACTTTTTGTTACGTCAGGCAGTGGCATCATTCTCGTTTCTCTTCCTAAGCTAGTAAATCAGAGAAAATTCAGTCATCAGGGCAAGATTTTCATTTGTTATGACAACAGGAAATAAGCAAAGATCTTAGGTATGGTATGCGATAAACATATTTAAATACGAAGTCGTAGCATAATACTGGGTTAAGATCAGAAGAAATTACAAGTATCTGCAGGATTTAATTTCTGCCTCTAATTTACACACTAGGTCTGTCAGAAAATTAATTAGATTTTAAGTCTGTCTTAAAATTCTGTAATGTTTTTGCTTTTTTTTCTTACTAGGAATATCCATTTATTCTTGATGCCTTCCAAAGAGAAGCTATTCTTTGTGTAGATAATAACCAGTCCGTGTTAGTGTCAGCTCATACATCAGCTGGTAAAACTGTTTGTGCCGAGTAAGTACTCTTCTAACAGGCTCTAATGAAAGAACAGTGTGATGTCCCTTCTGCTGCTTTCTTGAACCGTCAGTAGCTGTTGTGTCTCAGTTTCTTGACAGAACATTCAGTCCATCAGTGTTAGAATTGAGTTGGCTACTCTTGAGTATAAAAATTACATCTTTCATCGTTTAGTGGGTAGCAAAAGGCTTGATTTGTGTTTAAGCTTAGCTTTTATTTTTAAACTGTCAAGTTGTTGCTGTGTAGCTTGAAATGGAAGCTTCTTCAATACAGATCTCTGTAAATCTAGAAAAAATACCTTTGTTTTCTAGCCCCTGGCTAGAACTAGTAAGAACTTTCTTGTGTGGTTTTTTTTGGTTTTTTTTTGCTTTGTTAGAAGCACTGGTTTGATTTAGTCAGCAACTTTGTGTTTATTGGGCAAGAAGTTTTTAAAAGGTGTCAGGGTTTGGTTCAGGCAGTGAAGTGGCTTTGCAAGTGACCTGAAGCGAGAAGTGAAATGTACATGAAGATATGTTAGAGCATGGGTTCAAGTAATAATACTTTTGTTGTGAGACAGTGACAGTTTTTTAATTAAACGAAATGTACACTGGTGTCCATAAAAATCAGCTGACTTGGTGTTTAAAGGTTTTTCACTCTGCAGAGATGCATATGTAGTTGATCTAAGGTTGCACTGAGCTTAATAATCTAGATATGAAATGCTAGATGTGTTAGAGCATGGGTTGAAATGCTGTGCCTCATTCTCTTGGTGTTCTGAATTGCACAATTTATTTTGTTTTTAAGCAAAGTAATATGCTGTGTCTTCCTGACAGCTGTTAATACAGACATTGTTTGCATACAGGTATGCAATCGCCCTGGCTTTGAGGGAAAAGCAGCGTGTGATATTTACAAGTCCAATTAAAGCTTTGAGTAATCAGAAGTACCGTGAGATGTATGAAGAATTTCAGGATGTTGGTTTGATGACTGGGGATGTCACGATTAACCCTACAGCTTCTTGTTTGGTAATGACAACTGAGGTAAGATCATACATTAATTCTTGATCTGTGTTTTCTTCTACCATTTTTTGATTGGGGAGGTCTAATTTTAAAAGATTGAACTTACTCAGGGTAGAAAATGTTCTAAAGTTCATTATGACTCATTTGAGCTTTTTAACTTTTGGTTATTTAAAAAATTAGGTAAATCTCTCTGAATTCGTGCTTTTGAACTGTAAGTCAGGAACTTTCGATTCTAATGTGGAGAAAGTCAGAATTTAATTTCCTGAGTGCTCAAACCCTGAGTATTTATAGATGTGTAATGCTGAAAGTCAGACTTACTGAATCCTGTGGTTAGTGTTTTGTTCTAGGAAGGCAAAATGGGGTGTGCAAAATCATTGAAGGATAGGTGAGTCGTTCACAGTAGGTGCTAGAGCTCCAGGAATATGCAGCTTTTCACCTTTGGTAACAAAGTACTGTTTACAGAGTTTTGTCACATTTCTGTTGTAGAAATGCAGCCATGAGTTGGAATTTTCCTCTTTTTGCCTTTACCTCAAAGGAACAGGCAAAAGTTTGGTAGGGAAAGATTCGAGAGACACGATGATTTGATTTCTGACAAACGTTATCCTCTTAACCACAGGAAGGTTATCTATGAGGATGAGGTAAAAAGAGGGTTTGCAGAAGTAGATCTGTGGACCTGTGACAATTACCTGCCATGTAGAAGCTTGGATAAATATGTTGTTTCATGCTTTCATGTTCCTTTCAGGGAAACCAGTTTTTCTCATGTAATGAGATTTGTTAGATTGGAATGAACTTGGAAAGCATCTCACAACCTATCTTTAAATGCTTTTATGTTTTGTGCAAATAGGATTTCATATATCCATGTAAATGTGAACGAAAAATTCTGGCCGTTTCTTACCTATGTCCATGTAAAATAACTGTTGTTACTTCATGTGAAGGGACTCAACTTTGACTTCCTTTTCTAGATTTTGAGAAGTATGCTTTACAGAGGTTCTGAGGTTATGCGTGAAGTCGCATGGGTTATTTTTGATGAAATCCACTACATGAGAGATACAGGTATCCTATATGTGCCATTTTTATTTTCAAATCTTTGTATTCTTTTCCCCAAGAACAATTTCTTTTTCTTTTGAATAATTAAGTCTTATTTTCTCTCTTAAAATCAGTCATCTTTGTTTATAAATCATTCAGAATTTGTTTCCTGAGTAATTTTTGCAATTATGTGTTGCAGTTCGCATTTTCTTTGCCAAAGCAGAAATTATTTTGAGGGCATGTGATATACGTCACTTGTGTAGGGGAGATTTGTTTTAGTTTTTGTCTTACTTTGTTTTTAAGCATGCTGTTCTTTGGCTTCAGCGGTGACAAACATGCTTTGATCACATAAATTTTCTATATGCCTTTCCATTTTCAGAACGTGGTGTAGTTTGGGAAGAGACAATTATTTTGCTTCCTGATAATGTACATTATGTGTTCCTTTCTGCAACTATTCCAAATGCCCGTCAGTTTGCTGAATGGATCTGCCATCTTCACAAACAGGTTATATTGCTGATACGCTGTACTTCTATTCTATTGTGACATAATACTGTCTGTTTGGGTGATAACTGGACCTCTGAGTGTCTTTTTAGTCTTTTATTGCTTATAGGTGATGGTATAGAGCAGTCCTGGTTCTCTGGCTGTATTCCTGCTTTTGCAGGTACACTGGCTGTTGCTTCTACATGGCAACATTAAAGCAGTTTCCTAATTTATTTTCCACAATTATTTAGGCGTCTGCCTGATTTCAGCAAACATTCTGAGTTATGAAACACAGTGAACATAGCATGATTTTCTGAGGGCTGATAGAGAAGAGGTTATAGCGAGAATTTTGTTGAGGAGCTATGTAAAAAGAGGATGTAGAAATCAAAAGCAAATCTTAAACCCATGGGAAATACTATATATGCTTGCAAGCAAGTAAGAAGAGTGTAATTTAAGAAACCTATCCTGTCCTGCAACGTTTAGGTTTTAAGTTCTATTCTGGTTTTTTTTCTAAGATATGCTTTTATAGCAAAGAATTTATGAATTAGAACTGGGGAATTTGTTATCAACAAGAGGTTGGTCTAGTTTTAACAATATCCTGGAGACTGATTCTTACATTGTTTGTGATGAAGGAAGTATAATATAAAAAATGTCTAGTTAAGCTTGGCAGAAAACCTTGACTTTGTTTTGTAGAACATTAGATGGTAGTTTTTTTCAAAAGCAGATTTATGCAATATGTAATGTTTTAAGGGAAGTGTTTAGTTTTTTTTCCTAAGCTTTCTTGACGCATCAAAACCTTAAATGCACATGAAAGTCTACTCTGAGTCTTTTTTAGGTGTTTCAGAAATACTTCAGACTTTTTTTACCAAGTACAAATGAACAGGTTTTCATTTGATTTCAGAAGCTGTTAGTATTTCAAGTCTGTCTAATAATGCAGAAAGAAATACTGCCTAGCTTTACTTTTTGTGTTCGTGAGAAAGAATTTTTGTAGCCAACTTGTGTTCTAAAACAGTTGCAAACTTTCATTTTCTTAAGCAATGTCATTAGTGCAAAATCCATATTCTGGAAAGAAAATTATTTATCTTAGTTTCTGAAAGCCTTATTTTCTGGTTTTTAGGAAGTTGTATTTTAATAGTAATGTATTAGATTTTCCATCAAGTGATACTACAATCCAATTATAAAATATTTATGTGAATTCTTTCTTTATAGCCTTGCCATGTGATTTACACCGACTATCGACCCACTCCACTGCAGCATTATATATTTCCAGCAGGAGGAGATGGACTCCATCTGGTTGTTGATGAAAATGTAAGGAATGCTCAGTTTGTTTGAAAGGTTGTTTTCCTCACTTAACAGTCCAAAAAAAAAAAAAGCTTGAGCTCTTATGAAATTTGGATAGGCTGTATAAAGGATGTTTTTGTTAAAATTAAGTACAAGTGAGTAATGGTAATCTCTAAATTGCTTTTACATTTTTGGAGTCTTACACAAGAAATTGATTTTATAATCTAATGTCAAGCAATCAGCTGAATAATACTTCCCTGAGATGTCTTAAGTGCCCACATCCTTGCTTGTTTTTTAAAATGCATGCTGCTTTTTGTAAATCTGCAGAGTTGATGTTCCTTGTACTGTTTCTCACTCAAAAGAAAATGTAGTGGCATGTAAATTTGACTTTAGTCGAGGGGGCAAAATATTTTTGTTTCTTCAGGTGTTTTTGAACTAACAACTTGTTTAAAATTTGTCGTTAGCTCACTCAGCAGTAGCTGATGCCATAAACAGTAGTGCTGTGCTTGAAGATAGGTCTTCATTGGGCAGTGTAGTTTTACGTGGACATTCCTAAAAGTCAGTTTTGGTACTGTGTCATTTAGCAGGTCTGGCATAGTGGATAGATAGAGCATAGTGGTGGATAGAGCAATGAGCAGTAACTTCAGAGACACCAATGTAATTCTGAGCTGTGACACTGACCTAGTAAACTCTTTCGATAGCTTATGCATTGTTTTTGTCCTTCTGCCTGTGTATATGTGGGGGAATGGTACTGGCTGTGCAATGCATTAAGTATTTTTAAGTGGGCTGTGTAAGTAACTACTTAAAAGTTTGTGTTTTGCATCTAGGGAGATTTCAGAGAAGATAATTTTAATACAGCAATGCAAGTGCTTAGAGATGCAGGAGACTTAGCAAAAGGGGATCAGAAAGGCAGGAAAGGAGGAACGAAAGGTGAGTGTGAACCCATTCTGAGGTAATTTTTGTTACAAATTTTTTTTAAAGTTCGATGCAACTTGTGCTTGTGTCTCAATTACTCCATAAGATACTTTTCATTTTAAAATTTAATTTTAATTGATGTAATCTTCCTGCAGGTCCTTCAAATGTTTTTAAGATTGTGAAGATGATCATGGAAAGGAATTTCCAACCTGTGATTATTTTCAGCTTCAGTAAGAAAGACTGTGAAGCCTATGCTCTTCAGATGACAAAGTTAGATTTCAATACAGGTACAGATAAATCCAATCAAATGCTATTCACAGATGTAGTTTGATGTGAAATATTACTTTTCCTGTTGAACATCTTGTGTAAAACCAAAAGGAAAATACATACTGCTTTTTTAATTTACTATGCTGATACCTCAAGCTGTATTCAGTAGGAAGGTATTGGTGCACAGAATCATGGTCATTGCAATGTTCAACTGTTCATTGATTTTAACTCTTATTTCTTGCTTCAGTATGCCGTTTATTGTAATAATAATACAAGAGTTCCTGGAAAATTCTGTCTATAATGGGAGAAGACTGATCATAACAAAAGTATTTCCCAAAATTTTCATGTTATGTTCATTAGAAAAACAGTATACTCTCAAAGTCCAAACAATGGTGTAACAAACCACTAGACTGTTCTTTCTTAAAATGCAATCCAGTTTTCTTTAGTTCATTCTTCCCCCTTCTCCTCAAAGTAAAAACCAAAAGGTAAATTAAAAAGATGTTTTTCATCTTGGACTAAGACCAAGCTTTGCAAATAAGTTTAAGCTCATTGCTTCTTGGAATGCTGAAGAGTTTTAACAAAAATAAGGAATTTGTTGTAAATCAATGTACTGTTTCACGTTTGTGAAATGTTCAGGGTTCTTGCTTGCTTACTTGCTCCAATCTTTGCACATTTTGGTTCAGCATTGCAGAATAATGCAGGTGTTTCTGTCAGAAAATTTAAAGATATGTGTAAATGCAAAGGTGCATTTTCATGTTTTCTTGAGAATCACACCTTTGAATGTATATTCTTGATATTCATGCTACTTAGTGGAAAGGGTGTAAACTTTGAGAGTTAACAGGGAGGAGCCTCTATGTCCATGCAGAGAGGGACTAGTAGGTGGAAGAGGAACAGGGGAGGTTTGTGAAATAGGCAGGGAGCACATAAAACGGATAAATCCCAAGCTTGGAAGGAGCTGAAGTTTGGACTATTCTAAAAGGTTTGTTCTGGTTTTCTTTTTCCTGATCATCTGCTTCTGGTTACCATTTGGCTCCTCTAGGCTTATTGAAGTCTTGATAGTCTGACCCAGTGTGGGTGGTTTTGTGTAGACTTCACGGTATTCCACTCAGTTTTTATTGTACAGTTTTGTAAATATTAAAATGTGGTATCACTTTATTTACATCTGGTATTAGCCTTCTACATTCTGTAATAACTTACAAATTGCCTTCTTAGATGAAGAAAAAAAGATGGTTGAAGAAGTCTTCAATAATGCAATTGATTGTCTCTCAGATGAAGACAAAAAGCTTCCTCAGGTGAGTGGAGATTGAATAGGGTTCTTTTGAATAGAGTTGAATTGCTGCTGTCCTGTTTCCTGCAACCTGTGAAGCTGTGGGTGTTTTGTAGAGGGTACAGAAATTATAAAACTGGATAATCTCATTCATCTCCCCATGTTTTAGTATCTCTTGCATTGCTTCTTGTCATTATGAAAGAATAAGGATTCCTTCCAGTTGAGATTCCAGCAGGTGATGTATGTCAGAATTAACAGTGGGGTTCCTACCCCTTGTTTTATTTTTTCCAATTACGTTTTTAAATAAACATAAGACTTTTTCAAGTGGTAGACCTGGGTTAGAACAGTCTGGAAGTAGTTCAAGAGAGAGTACAGTATGCACATACCAGTTACTGATTGCTTAGGCTTTCAAAAAGTTGCCTTGATGCGTCTGTGATCTAATTTATTGTATAATGACTAAGCATAGTGATGTTTCCCTTTCTTTGTAATGGAAAAATACAAAGTTTTAAGCAGACAATTACAAGATTGAAGGGGTAGTTATTGTATTTCAAATTGGAAAATAGTGTATTACATGAACACTGAGGGCAGTGTTGAGGCTTTCCATACAAGTTTAGTAACAATTGCTAAAATTTGTTTGCTGGTCTTTGGTATGTTTCTTCCCAGGTTGAACATGTGCTTCCCCTTCTGAAACGAGGAATTGGTATTCATCATGGTGGTTTGCTGCCTATCTTGAAAGAAACGATAGAAATTCTTTTCTCAGAGGGCCTAATAAAGGTATATTTTATGTCCATCTGTAGTTTGTTCTCGGTTGTGAATACATGGCTGGTAATTCTGAAAATCCAAGAACTTTGCTTTAGCTCAGGGTGTATGCTGGTATTACAACGGAGATCTACACAATAACAGCTGTAGTTTTAAATGTTTCAGATTTTATTCAAAAGTATTTGAACTTAGAGTGTCTAACTTAAATATTTTCTTCAACTATTTTATGTTACATCTTGCTCCTATAAATGACCATGGGCAATTACCAAGCTGACTGTTTGTTGTTCTAAGGACAAATACTCAGAAAAATGTAACCTTAGGTCAAAGTTCAGTGGTTTTTTGGGATAGCTAACTCCTATTTTCTCCTTGCAAACTTGAATATTGACATTAATTAGTCTTATTGATTAATATAATTTGCATTCCATCATGGTTTTTTTGGAATCTTTCACATGTCACATCTATTTAGTTTTCATGCTTTCCAAGGAAAAAGAAGGGAAGATAGAGATACCGTTTTGGTCCAGTTTTTAAGTATTGAATGTACCTGTGTTCCCTGTATTAACTGCACGAATATATTAAAATCCAGAGGGGTTTTGTGTAGCAAACTCTGACTATTGTCATCCTCTTTTGAGATCCTCTTTTTTTGCTTCCTTAACTTCAGTCTGTTTATTTAGGCCTTATTTGCAACAGAGACTTTTGCTATGGGAATTAATATGCCAGCCAGAACTGTGCTGTTTACAAGTGCCAGTAAATTTGATGGGAAAGATTTCCGATGGGTAAGTGATAAACAGGTTATCACTTCACTATCACTATCACAGTGTAGAATAACTGAGTTCTTTAAACCTTACAAGGATTAAATTTACTCTTGATGTGTTTACCTCAATGTAGTAGAAAACACTTTTTCTTTCAAAAATCTTTGTATCTAATTGAGTTGTAGTTAATACACTAATTTCTGAAGATAAGGTTCCTCAGATTGTCCATGAGATTGTTTAATAGACACATCAAAAGGGAATCAAACACAGGTTAGCATCAGACATTGCATTAGGCTAAGACCTGTGCACAACTTGTCAAAAAACTGTGCGACCCAGATATTTTATTCTGTCAGAGAACTGTGGAGAATAAATGGACTTGATATCCTGTCATAATGATCACTAATTTTGACAGGCCTAAGTAAAGAGGTCATTTACCTTGGGAGAGTATTGTTTTGGTTCAGCAGATTTTTTTGCATAATTATAAAATTTTAGACATAAAACCTGGTATGTGGTTTACTTATAATAATAATGAGGTCTTGCAAGTCGCCACAGCAAAGCTTCATAAGAGCCAAGGCTCATCCTTCAAAGGTGGGAAAATAGTGGTGAACAGGACAAGTGGCTTGATCTATGCATTATGAAGTAAACATTTCTTTGATCTTAGTTTAGGTTGTTCAGTTTCACTATTCATCCTGATTGCATGTCTTTAAGATAGATATATAAGAATGGGTTACCTTTGAGGTAGCAGAAATATGGAACTTCTGAAATTATTTGGCACAGTTTGCTTAAGTAGTTTTTGAAATCTGACTTAGAGTGAAACTTGGGGAGTTGTTGGGAATGCAGTTCCACAAATGACAAAACCCCTATTTTATAACTTGCTGAGACCTAGGTAACTAGTTGTAGCTACCTCTTGCATTATAAACTCTTCCATTTCACATAGAGGAGGCATAAATATACTCCTTTTGCAGGTATGAGTATATTAATCTAAGTCTTGAAATGATACATTACTTGAAGATGATGAAGATGCATTATCAGTATGTTGAAGATACATTGTATCTCCACCATGCTCAGCAACCTTCCATTATAAAAGACATTAGTAAAATGTTTCTTGTGCTTATTAAAATGGTGCACCATGACATGGAGCTGTAAGAGCATTAGTTGACTTTTACTGCTGACTACATTATTCATAGTCATGGATTAGTATCATTCCTGCATAGTAGTTATGACTCATTAAGTCAATCTGTGATAACTCTTTGATAACTTAGATAGCTCTTCTTCGCTAATTTTTATACATCATGTCACTTACTGTGCAACTGTAATTAGCACTTTGTGTTCTTGCTGTTTTCTTGGTATTTGTTAATTTCTTTTTCTCATTTTATTGTAGATATCCTCAGGTGAATACATTCAAATGTCAGGTCGTGCAGGACGCCGAGGCATGGATGACAGAGGAATAGTAATTCTTATGGTGGATGAAAAAATGAGTCCAACGATTGGCAAGCAGCTTTTGAAGGTAGGAGAGACATTATTTTGTTTCTCTTCTCCCAACAAGGTTATGCTCATTTGAGTAACGTTATGTGGAAAATTATTCACCTTAGACGAGAAGATCATGCAGGTAGAAGATGACAGCTCCGAAAAGTAGTTTTCAGTGAATTCTCATAGGAGTTTCTATTGGGAAACTAAGAAGACTAGTATCATCCTTCTTTGTATGAAAGGGCTATCAGTCAGGACAAGTAGAACTCTATCCTATTTTCTAGGATTCTGTTTGTTTCTGGCTGACTGCAGTCAGTTTAAGGGTTATGGTGAATTAGGAAAAGGTTTGAACTTTCACAAGAGTCATTAAATTCTTGGTTCTGTGATGAAATAAAACCTTGTTAATAGGCTGTCAGTGTGATAGACAAAATGGACAAGATCATGCAAAAATGAGGTACATACAGTAAAGAAGAATGAAATGGTTGTCAGTGCTAACTGACAAAATTTGCTAAAATCAGCTATGGAGAAATTGACAGTTCTTGCAGAAAATGTTGAATTTGGAAATTAAGAGATTAAAAAAAATCACTTCTGGTTGAGATAGGCATTAAATTACAGAACTTCCCCAAACTGTAATGGGAGTTGTTACAGATTATTACAGTAATACCCTCTTGCTTTGTAACTTGAGTACGGAACACCGTACCCATTACACTTCTGTTTGAATTGCATGGCAAAAATAACCACAAAGAAATATAGTAATCTAGTGTGTGAGTTGCCTGTCTTAGGCTGCTTACATTAATTGTGCACACGTGTTAAAATTGAAAACTTGGGGAGTTACACTGCACTCTATTTAGGAGCTTGTACCCTTGGTGGAAATAGCAGGTCATTTGTGTTAAAACAGCATTTACAGTAATACTAGACTTAGTATAAATTGTGGGAATCATCTCAAGTCAGCATCAAGTTACGTTAACAAAAGGTATGTAGTTGTTGAAGAAAAATGGAGATGCCAATGTGTTTTGTTCAGGCAAATTAAGAACAAGGGGAAGAGTATATAAATGGCTGCTGTTACGTATAGATTCTTTGTCGTGTGTTGTGACCTGTCAGTACTACCTGTTAACTCATAATATATTATATTTGCAAATATGTACATTACATGTATGCTTTATACACAAGTATAAACACAATATTTACCTTCTTAAAGTCAGAATTTTCATTAATGCTTCATATATTTAACCAGAAATCAGTAAAATAAATTTCAGAAATATTCATGTATGGTAGCATTAGGTTTTGCGTTAATTTCTTAGGCTTGATTTGATTTGTGTTTTCCCAGTGGAGTGTGCCTGTATTTATTCCTTCACATGCAGTCTTAATGCATGTGTGCATCTCTGAGATGTATGAAAGCTAAGTTTTTTAACTGTATTTTTATGAGTTTTTAAGGCTTTTTAAGAAAACTTGTGTAATTTTGTGTCATACTTTCTTTTAAAAATGTTTTACACATTTTTACCTCCACAGCTGAAAAGAGTAGGATATACAAAGTGAGAGAAGCAGAAGAGAATCCTTATAAATAGTATTTATAAAAAGTCCCCCAAAAAGCTAATTTATATGAAATAATTAAGAGCTTAAGAAAAAATGTATTTCAATGTATTTATCTTCGTATGTTACGAGATTTTAACATCACCTGTTCAGAAGGTGGTTCTTTTATAAAGTTTGAAAAGTCAGTAGTTTGAGAACTGTTGAACTCAATCAGAATGAAGTAAAACAGGTAAGGAAGTAGTAGATCACTTACTTTACTTTTGATACTATCTCTGGGGTTTTTTATCTAGATTTTAAGGAAATAATAAAGAATATTTCCTTCATTGAAACTACAAGACCTTTGATTTTTACCCCTTTTGAATTATAAGGAAACAAATAGGAAAAATAATGGCAACTTTTTTTCTTTCTATGTTATATCTTGCTTCTTGTCCACTGATCTAAATGAATTCATGTATTTCATTAATTTTTGACACTATTTCACTTGTGAGCAAAGACTGAATTTTAGATTTTTCTGAAAAAGATCAGAAGGGGCTAAAATGAAGATATTGATGTTTCTGTAGCTTCTGTAACTATTTAGCCAGTTGCTGTAAAGGCAGTAAAAGTAATATTTTATGAAATGAGCAGTACAGCACAAAAAACCCCACTTCTTACTTTCCTTCTTAAATACAAAGTGCCTACAGGAAATTCCATGTCAAACAGGCCAAGGAAATCTATACACACTAAAATTTCTACAATATTTACAATTCATAGTCGTCATTAAGTATGTCTCAGGTTTTACTTTGGTATTTGTCTGTATAAGATCATGGTCATGTCTAGTGGTAGTATTTTGCTTTCAGGATAAGCTAAAGATTTATAGGAAAAACTCCAGAAGAAATAAATTAGCTGTATTGAGAATGATAGAACATTTACATAGAACATTTTTGTCATAGCTCTTCAACCCTAGTGGGTGTCTGATCCAAACCATTTCCTGAACAGTAGAGCAAAACATCTAGGAATCCTGTTGTCAGCTGCCTCCCAGCACGGTCGGTGAAGTGAGAGCTTTGAGCGTATTGGTACCAGCAGCATTGCTGCAGCTGTGCTGCTTGGCTGTGGCACCGTTCATTGCGACATTGTCTACACTACTCCAGACTTACATTCAGCGTTCCATTCTTAGATGGAGTTCTTACAAGGGAGATTTGTAAATATTTCCTAAACTCAGTAATGTACATTTGTCTTCTGCAGTGTAACTAGGTTTTTTTGTTTATCCTTAGCATTTACTTGACCACTGAATATTTACTAAACTTGCATAAATCTGTAAACTTAAGTGCTTACAACACTGTTGGGGCAGCTTTCCAAAGATGGTAAATTGTAATTTTACATTTTCATGATACTAAGAAGTATTTGATTGGAATTTTTTTTTTGTTTCCTTTCCTTACTTAAAATCTTCAGCTATATTGTGTTAGTTTAGGTAGGAAGTGTAAAGCTGCTTCTTGATGCTAGATGGCCTTTGAAACCAGTGCAGCATCTCTCCAGATGGAACTTGGCCATGCTGCAAGGATGTATTCCTACGTAGATAGTTGAGTTGCACAACAGTGATAATTTGTTATTCTCTAAAAGACAAAAATCTTGAGCTAATTACATTACTGGCATGGATGTTTGTACTCTGAAAGAAAATGTGCTGCATGAGTAGGTTTTTGAACTTTGAGTTTGAGCCTATCAGTGCTATGCATCTGCTCACTCCATCACAGGAGAAGATAGATGGACTGAAAAATTCAAAGAAAACATAGAATTATCAAGGTTGGAAGAGACCTTTAGTGTCATCAAGTCCAACTGTCAACCTAGCATTTACCAGTGCAAGCCCTAAACCACTAAACCATATTACCCAGTGCCAGATTCAGACACCTCTAAAACACCTTCACATATGGTGACTCCACCACCTCCCTGGGCAACCTGTTCCAGTGCCTGACAGTGAAAAAGCTTTTTTCTAGTATCTAATCTGAATATCTGCTGTCTCAGTTCAAGGCCATTTCTTTGGGTCTTCTCACGGTAGGCACTAGAAGAAACTGGACCCCACCTTACTAGCAACCTCCTTTCAGGCAGTTGTAGAGGGCAATGAGAATTCGTTCCCCTGAGCCTCCACTTCTCCAGGATAAACACTCCCAGCTCGCTCAGGTGTTCCTCGTAAGACATGATCTCTAGATGCTTCATGAGCCTTGCTGTCCTTCTCTGGACCAGGTCCAGCACTTCAAAGTCCTTTTTGAAGTGAAGGGGTCAGAACTGAACACAGGACTCGAGGTCTGACCTCACCAGTGCCAATCCTTTTCCCAGTCCTGCTGTCTACACTCTTCCTGATACAGGAATACATTCATCTAGCAAAGTAAAAAATACGTTAATATTTCTTTCTTGTCGTTTGCATATGGAACATAAAATGCCCCAATGCCAAGCTGTAGGGGATACTCCACTAGCTAGGAACATCTGGTTCCTTGGCAGGGCCTTCATTTTATATAGCTGGCTCTACTGTCCTTATTTGGCCTGTATGCTGCTGTTAGAAGTCTCTTTGTGTTTAATTTTAATTCTGAAGTTGTTTTTTTGTACTAAGCAAATGAGCACGACAGCAATTCAGACAGATCAGTAGTTCTCTCTGCAAACATCAGCTTAGCGTGCCACCTTAATTACACTATGGTACTTTGGTTTGACTCAGAACTTACTTCTGGGTGGGGGAAAAAGCCTCAGGAGTTGAGAATTTTACCAAATTATACATCAGGAGAGAAAAACTTCAGCTGGAGGTTGACACTAATACTTGTTGGAAAAGATGTTGCAAAACCTAAAGTAACATATTGTCAGTAGTGGTTTGAGGACAGTAAAACATTCTTCTAAAGTTGTGACATAGATAAGAATCACAATGAAACAAGTGTTTTGGATACCTTATAAAATGTATTTACATAAAAAATAGTTTTAATGTGAAATAATTGTTTTTACTGTAAACTGCCAACCTTTTCTTGTCCTTATGAAGCATGCACTGCAGGAATTTTCCAGGCTTTGATTCAGGAAGGTACTTAACTTTTAACCATAATTTTAAATCGCCTTGAAAGTCAACAAGATTTTAGCATGAAATCACAGAGATAAGGGAAAGGGATAATCAAACAGCTTTGTGAACCGGGTCACATAGAGCCTATAAAGTTTTGTATATTATTATGCAAGCTTGCAGATGGAAGAGAATAGCAAATACCTGTTCTTGCTGATGTTTGCAACCAAAATGTAGGAAAATGGGGGGTGTATCAAATGGTATGTAAAATGGTTTGTCATTCTTGAACTTCACCTCAGGATTTTCAAGAGACTGTAGGACTAAGCTAATGGGTATTATTTATTAATTGTGGTTGTGGCTTGTTAATACCACAAAATACTTCAAGTTTTATTAGTTCAGTCTGTGGAAAGCAGTTTTCCTCCAGATTTTTTGGACATTTACTTTGGTAAACTCATCATTATGAAAGTGAATGCATTTTTGCTGTCTAAACTAGATTTTTTTCTTTGCCTTCTTATTCCTAAAAAGCTAAGTTCGAGATGAACAGACAACAAAGGTACTTCTTAAAATTATTTTTATAATAACATTTCATAGAAGTAGAAAGTCTTTGCTAGGGCACACTTTTCCTTTAAGTTAAAACGTACTGCATATTTAATGAAATTGTAAAGTGTCATAAAATAGATACATCACTGTCCCGATACCTACAGTGGCAAATCTGTTGAGTATCTGAAGTAGCTTCTTTTTGAAGACAGAGATAGTATTTGCTTTTTCCAAAAACAAGGAGAAGACCAGAACTTGGAGTTACCAGCCTGAAGTAAAACTAATGACAGCTACAACAGTAGGACCTACTGTATTAGAGAGGGTAAATGACTAAAAATTTCCGTCATTCAGAACTTAAGAAGGTAGTATTTGCAGGCGAGAGAAACAGAATTACATTGCTTTCCTTTTAAGTCTCTTGTTACAACTGGAGCATTTGTTGAACCCCAGTCTGAGGTATTTTCACTGTCAAAGCCTGCTGAAGAAGTATTTTGCCGCCCATGGTGGCTTCTGGTTGTTGGTGTAATTGGTTTTGGGGCAAAGCAGTGAGCCAGATTGGTAATAAATTTGTGCTTAAAACAGCTGTTTACCAATGTTTGTTAAAAATAACCTCACAGAAGGGTTTTTTAATTGGTTTTGCAGTTGTGCTAATGTAGTTCAGGGTAATTCTGCTATCAGTATTAACTACAGGGGGGTTTTTTATATTTCTGAGAGAGCACTGAATATTCCTGTGGTTATTTGATTGCTGATATATGGTAAAAAGCAGGTTGTTATTTCACAAGAGGTGTTTCTCTGTCTTAAAGATGTATCAAGCAGTCACTTGCAGTTTTATTTAATGAGAGTTTTAATAGAAATTCGTAACAATGACTGTTACAGACAGCTCAGTGTACTTCTTTTCCCCTTATGACAAAAAAAGTGAAAGATGATTCTTTTTAATTATTATCAGTTTGTTCTGTTCTTTGCTCTTTTTGTGAAGTGTTTTATTATTTCCTTTCTGGAAATTCATTGATTCAGTTTCTTTCTGGAAACACTGATAATTAAATGAAACTGTCAGTGGACCAAAATGGTGTAAATTATGTCCTGTATTGTATCAAATTTCATCATTATAAAAGATACTTGATTGTTGCTTTGCAATGTGGCTCTTTCATCTTTGTTACCTCATAATGTCCCTATGAATTAATTAGTTTCCAACAGTATTTGCCATTTGATGTTCCCATGACAGGCTGGAGAGCAAGAAAGTTATGTGCAGAATTTGTTCCTCGCTCTTCATGGGAACATATTTAAAAATGTAAATATTTTTCTCCTGCTGTAAGAGAACAGAGGGAGTAACCCTTACCAAATGTCCATCTTGCTCAAAACTACATGCCATTGTGCAGCAATGACAGCTCTCGCATCTCTGGTTAGACAAGGCTTCCAAGTCTTAACAGTAATAAAAAAAGAAGAAAAAATACTGTGTGTATCAATTCCATGCACTAATCTTCCTCATCGCAATCTGTATCTTACTCATTTATGAGGCCAAGAAGTGGCCATACTGATAAATACTGAATGCCCTGTTGGATTGTTTGGTTGTGTTAAGAAGAGGGTCCACTCTGAAATGATTGGCAGTTAAACAGGGAACACTGTATAGCAGCTGTAATTTTCAGATTCTCATACTTTTTTGTAGCTTTTGACTAAATTTTTTCTGTAGTGAATTGTTTATGGTCATGTTCCTGATTTTTAACATTATCAGCTTAATCCAGTCATTCTTTTGCAACCCAAATCCTGGAAAACTTGAAAGGATGCTTCTGTTAGGTTAGCTGAAAATTTCTTGAGAAGTGGTTGCAAGTGCAAAGTAGATCGATCATTGATTTCTGAGAACTTCAGTTGATACAGGCAGGCTGTTCTCATATATCCGGGCAATTGTCATCCAGAGTGATGGAAAAGCTTGCAAAGTTGTTCTGCTTTCTAAAAACTATTCAGAAAAAAAACCCTGCTGCTACAGTCTTGTTGAATATTTGAGGTGAGGGGGACTGCCCTCTCGCAAGGAATGAGAAGCAGGATTACTTGCAGGAACGAGTCTGGAGAACTGGGATGGTAGTTCTTCAACTGCAGTAAGTCATGGATAGAGTGCATGTTTGAAAGTGACTTCTTGATGCCTGTTCAAGGCAGTCTTTCTCATCAACTCTTTTTGCAGCTCTGTTAAGTTAGGCTTTTTTCCTGATCTTCTGCGTTGTGTGGTTGGTGGTTCGTCCTTTCTCTAATATGGAGCTTTTTCTGTGGAGACAAGGGCAAGGCTTCCTCAGAGACTGAGAGATATTGAGGGGGAGGATGGTGTAGCCTAGCTTTTTGAAGAGAAGGTTGATGTATTTTGGCAGGAGGGCCTGTGGTAGAGGGTGAACTAAGTGCTTCACGGTATTTTTAAGAAAATAAAGTAATCAATCTGGGAGGCTGTGGCAAAAGCATTGAGCAGACAAAGTGGTTTCAAGAGATGCAAACCATCTCAGAGAAAATGTAAATTAAAACTGATTTGCCTCTTATTATATCTTGGCAATAAGCAAAATCCAGCATAGCTGAACACTTAATACTGTAAAGGCTCTTGGAAAGTAAGACGGGAAGGAAAAGCCCACCTTTTCCATTTTCCTGTCAGTAATATATTCCATCTTCCCTGCTCTCCTGTTATTTGGTTCTCTCCACCACGTGTATCTTACTTTAAGTAAGCACTAATTGTCTCTGCAGTAACCATGGCCGTCTTTAGTATTTGCCATGAAAGGCCAATTGTCTACTCGTGGCTTGAGGATACGTAGTATAAAAGAACAACTGTGTTTTGGTATAAGGTTTTCTTGTGCAGCTGCAAAATCTTCATGTTGCTGCTAAGTAAATGAAGCAAGGATATACAGGTAATTGCTCCCTGATAGGTGTGGGTCTATTGATAGCCTGGTGTAGTAGGTAAAGACTTATGCACACTGCAGAACTTGCTGCCTATGCTGGAGGTGTAATACAGTAGAGCTAGTATATTTCAAAGAAGTAGCAGTTTTAGTTTTCAGACAAAATAAGCTTCTTAGAACTCTTGATTTCAAATGTATTGCTTAGAGAACACTGAGAAGACAGGAGTTTCTTAAACTTGGGGAAAGATGTGTTTATGATGGAACAGGAAAAATTCAAAATCTTTGCCAAAACAGGATTTGTATTTTAACTGCTATGTCTTAATAGGATGATCATATTTTCAAATTGTAAAATGCTGGTCATGTGTTTAATATAAAAATTGCCACATCAGCAACTGGCTCAAACATCGCCTTTCAAGTAAGTCTGCTTTATATAACCTCTGAAATAGCTGGGTTTTTTGGTTTGTTTTTAAATTACTCCTTCATAGTTGAACTCTGCTGATTAAAAAAAAAAAGTATTTAAAGTGAATCTGCGGGAGTTGTTTGGTCTTTCTTGGCAGGTTCTGTGCATATGTTATAGTTGCATGAAGTTCCTTGTTTTCTCACTTTATGATCATGTTTAATGGGGGTGTGACACTTAAGAGTTCTATTCTTTCAAATAGTTTATAATCTTGCAAGCACACAGTGAAGGTTTTGCCTCCAAGATGTCAGGAATGGAAGGAGTTGTTTCATAGTGTGATCAGAGCAGTCACATAGCAGCTTTTTGCCAGATCTCCAGTGCCTGTTGCCAGCTGGTGAGTGTATTTCAGCTTCTTTAGTTGATGCCTGAGTAGAGCAGTGGACATTGCAGTAGGAAAGAAATCAGACCACCGTTAGCTGACACTGGCGTAATTGCTGTGCCATTTAGTAAATGGCATTCTTTAAATGGCATTTTTTGTTATAGAGAGGCAAGCTGTTTAGGGAGTGATAATTTGTCTTTCCTAGAGTGAATGATATATTTAGAAAAATGGACAGGAGGTTGGGTACATACATAATCCTTTTATCAGGTCTAAAAAAAACCTATGTTATATGTTGGTTAGCATCAGTAACAGAAGTTCTGTCATCTTTGTTTGATGTATCAAATCAGAGGCATCTGTAGAAACTTGAGCACCACAGCTCAACTGTTGATACTGTAATTAGTGACACATTTCTGTTACTAAAAACCCATCTGTGGTGATTTCAGAACTGTCAGTATTATTTTAAATACGCATTTGATGGTCTAATTTAAGAGGTACTTCTGCTCTGAGATGCATCACTTGAGGTGAAAACCTAGTGTGTATTCATGATACACTCACAGATGTCATCTAGAATGACTGAATGAGTGGCTGTGGGAAGCAAAACATCAGGCTGTATGATTTATCCTAGAATTGTTTTACATGTATTTGTGCTGGTACTTTCATAGTATAAACATAAGCTGAAGGCTTTTCTGTAACAGCTGTGTTCTTTTCTGAGACAAAATAATCATGCCATGAGTAGGATTCTGGCATTTGTAAGGTAATCTCATAAAGCTCTTGTCTTCACTTAAAGCAAATGAGATTACAATATTCTTAAATCTTGTACATGTGAAGGAGTTCTGGATTCAACTGTCTCTTACTAAGTCTGATATCAGTGCATCAATGGATGTAGGATCTGAATTCCTGGTAGTACCTTTAAAATTGAAAGAAAAATGTGTATATTGTAGTACAGTCATTTAAAATCTGGTACACTTAGCTTGATCTAGAAAAGTACTGGATCTGAATTTCAGCATTTGCGTATATAAACAAATCATCAGTTAATTTTTAAATAGCCAGTGATTTTTAAAATTAGGTATGACAAAGGAATATCTCTGCTAATAAAGAAAAGCAAATAAATTAGTTGCAAGAAGTTATAATTAGTTTTAGGTAAAGCAATTTGTGAGCTTAAACAAAGGTGCAGAGTTGCATGTTTTCCAGTGTCAGCCTTTCTGAGCTCCTAAAATGTCTAATAGAGTATGTGGAACTTTAGGCAGTCATATAGTTGCATGAAAAATATGTCTTGAAACATCCTTATTTTCTTGTTATGTTTTAGTTGTTATTTAAAATGTTTAATCATAACTGAATTTAATCATAGGCCTTGTTGAAATGACGCTTGTTTAGTAAATCTCTTCTATTTCACATATACATTATTTTAAAAGAATGATAGGTACAAAACCATTTCAAACTGTTGTCCATTGTCTTTTATTGCACTTTTAAATTAGATTTCACTTGCCATTATATTCCTTGTCATGCATTGTTTGTGGATTGTTTCTGTCTTCAGACATCTGCAATTTTTAGCAGACCTTGCTATTTATCTATCATTGCCTTTTTTTACATTTCTTACAAGTCCAGCCCTCTTTGAGTGTCTGGGAGATTTTGTTTTGGAAAACACCAAAATTGCACTGGTTTTCTGTTTAAAATTCACAAGAGTTTGGTTTTTAAAAATCCCTTAAACAGTTATGTTACACTGTTGGAGATGAGTGTATTGTCAAAAGCATTTCAGGAGTCAAGGCGGTATGATAATCCATGTACTTATTAATACCTTCAGACAGCTCTGAAATATTTGTGAGATTTATATTGGTTTTACAAAAAGCCTATTTATATTGCTGTTCTGCTGTATTCTGTCCAGCTGTCTGTTGCTTCTGTTTTCCACTCCTTTAGTTGCACACAAATTGTAATTTTCTAATTCGTAACTCCTGAATTTCTCTTGTATCCTTTCTGAAGGACTGTCAGACACCTGTTCCTTTGATACTAGTGCTACTTGGATGAAAGGTTATGCACTGCATTTGGGGCAGCTTTGTACTTTAGAAGTGTTGGATGTCTCTCATCTGATTTCAGTGATTTGCTATATCAGGATGGCCTTCGGTGCTGACATTTCAGTGAAAGAGTTTCCTAGACTTGCCCTTACTTGGGGAGGCTGTGTGTTGGCCTCTTCTAGATCTTCTTTGGACACTGTGTAACTGTTTGTTCTTTGAATAACTGGTTGTTTTATTCCATATCAGTTAAATATTTGCTCTTTTATGGTAACAAGGTTGTCCTCTTGGGTAGAACATAGTAACAGCCAATGATGAATCAGGTCAAAGATGCATTTACTTAGTCCAGTACCCCTTTTTGACAGAGGACAGTAGTAGACATTCTTAGAAAATAAGAATGGGTGAAGAAGATAATGGTGTTCCCTGCAATGCTTTCTCAGAATCCTTTCTTCTTAGGTTAATCAAAATACCTGTATGTACCACCTTGTAAAAAAAATTAACTTCCCAGAATCCCAGAATGGTGGGGGTTGTAAGGGACCTGTGGAGGTCATCTTTTCCAAAACCACAGCTCAAGCAGGGTCATCTAGAGCATGGTGCCCAGGACCACATCCAGGGGAGAGTTCACAACTTCTCTCAAGCTACCTGAAAATTACGTTAATTTTATAATGACTCATAATTTAAGCTAAAGAATTTGCAGATCACCTATTTTTGAGCAAAATTGCCAAGACACCAATGTAACCAGTAGGTCTTAAGACTTGAAAATAAGGGTTTTTTCAGTGGTAAAATAATGGATTGCTTTAAATAGTTAAGTAATTATTACTTTAAAGTTAAGATAGTGGAATCTGAATTGTAAACTACAGGAAACATTTAATTTTTTCACCCAGACTTTTCATTTCATTCAAATATCATTTCTAATATCATAGCTGTGATAAGTATCTATACAGTACAAATACTTTTACATGTTTAGCATAATAAAATTGCTTAGGATTTTATGAAACATGTAATCTAAATTGAAGACAAGTTGTGCAATTCATCAAAGCAGCTCCTCATATAAAATACTGCATCATAATTTATTCAATGTGTTCTTGTATGCTGCAATTAATATATTTTTCTAAACGGAGAATGTTCTTGGATCTTTTTCAGGGTTCAGCCGATCCCTTAAACAGTGCGTTCCACCTGACATACAACATGGTACTGAACTTGCTTCGAGTAGAGGAAATTAACCCTGAATACATGTTAGAAAAATCCTTTTATCAGTTCCAACATTACAGAACTATTCCAGAAATAGTGGAAAGTAAGTACTGATGCATGTTCTTCCCATGTGAGTAGGTATAAAATATGCTGAGGTTGGGTAGTTAGTTTATTATGCTCATAGGAATTTTCACCTGGGCAGTTTTTGTCTTCCCTGCCAGCAGTTGCGCTGCACCATTTGTTGCCACGTTACAGTTTCAGTAAGACTAATTTCCTCTTGTTCTTAGGACTCATACTGACATGCACTGCCAGTTGATGAAGAGAGCTTTACCCTGTGAGTCAGACAAGAATGGTTGTTGAATTGCTAAGCTATGAGGCAGGAAGAAAGAAAGACAATTTAAAAATTCCCATGGCTTATTTGAGATGCAGGGAAGAAAAATCTTAGGGGAGAAAAGTTTTCCAACTTTTAATATCCCAGTACAGTCTGTAAAAAGAACTTAAGCACACTGCATTCAGAGTAGTGCAGGTAAGAAATGTTTATTATAATAAGAAAAATGCAGAGAGATCTGAGACATTATTTGCACTCTGTTGAGTAACTGCATTTTGAGCCATGATCCTTAAATAGTGAGTTTTCATGAGCCAAAGTCAGTTTCTGGAGATTTCAGCCAGTGTTTGAGAGTGAGGCCCCTTTCAAAACTTAATCCAGGACAATCTTAAGAACATGAGAGTTAATTATGATTAATGAGCAATTCATCTGTTCATTTGTTAATTGAATATTGAGAGAGAAAGTGTGTACATGCATGTAGCTTTGATAGCCATGTAGAAGGAGGCTTCAGTTACCTCTCTGTTACTTTGCAGGTGCAGTAGTAGTTAAATACAGTATTTATTTCCTGACAACCTCTCTGTTCCAGTTGGCATGCCTAGATCTTTATTCTGTCATCCCAGCATTGCTGTTTAAATAGAAAAATGGAACTGAAGAACATTTTCATAGTTATTGGACACTTTCAGTTTAGGCACCATACTGGGCATTAGAATTTTGTAATCACTTCAGCTGCAGTTAAAAACACAAAGGAGAGAATTGGCTACTTGGACTAAGGAAGAAAGTATGCCATGAATATGAATGAATGGCTTATTTGTTTAAAAAATTGGCAGGTAAAAATAAGGAGCACTTCTCTGAGTTGTCTCCTAAGTCCCAGTGAAGTGGGATTTTTGGGCTACTTACTGGCATTCAAAAATAGCATGCAAGAGGATGAGTTGGTAGAGAGGAAAAAGATTTTTATAATCTGTCCTTTGTTTATGTTTGCTGGTGGTATTACCAGAGTGAGAGAATGAATCACACTGCTTAGAATAAAAACTGATTTGCCTAAATAAGGTGTAAAAATATTGGAGGAAGAAAACACTGATTTTTCAACTGATAAATCAGAGCCTAAAACAAGTTAGGAAGAATATCTTCTAACAACTCCCCCCTTGGTGGAACACATCCTTTTAGAAGATATCTTTGAGCAATCTTATTTTTGTAGGAGGAGATAAAAAGCACTGGTAGGCATCAAATACCTTCCTACAAAATCATTGCATGTTTTAATGTGACTTCTGTGCAAACCTAAATCAGTTATTCCTGGATAATTGGGTGTCTAGCGTTTTCCAGTTTCTCAAGCTTATTTATTTTTTTTAAATAATATTGGTATATATTTCTCGATAAATAAAATTCAGGGGACAAATTTACAGATTTTTTGCTTTCCAGAGAATGGGTTATAGGAAGTAGAAAATGAATACTGAAAGTGGTCACAAAATACTAGTCATGTAGTTCTGAAACACTGATTTCTCAATCTGTGTGAAGCTCTTAATTTCTACGAGATTTTACTTTCTATTACAGGAGTCAATAATTTGGAAGCACAGTACAACAAAATTGTAATTCCCAATGAAGAAAATGTGGTGATATACTACAGAATCCGCCAGCAGCTTGCAAAACTGGGTAAAGATATTGAAGAGTATATTCACAAACCGAAGTACTGCTTGCCCTTTCTACAGCCAGGAAGACTGGTAAAGGTAGTTTGATTTTTTGTTTTGTTTTGTTTTTGTTTTGTTTTTTGTTTTGTTTTTCATTTCTACCTGTTTTTGAAATTTACAAGGTTCATTTGTGTCTGCCAGTGTACCATCTTGAGAAATTACATGCATCACACTAAGCTCCAGTTTTGACTTGTGTTTCTTAGCTAAGCATTCAATAATGCATTAAAAGAAATACTGTTTTCGTGATGAATAGTTGGCCATGACTGCTGTTGTAAATATCAAAAATATAAAAAGTTGTGCTTACTAGGATGTTATTATTTGTGGGTTAAGTTATAACATCTTGCAATATTTCCAGGTGAAGAATGAAGGTGATGACTATGGATGGGGAGTGGTTGTTAATTTCTCTAAGAAATCAAATGTTAAGGTAAAATACACATTCTCTCAATTTCCAAAATATGTATCTGACTGGTTTTTCTGAAAATAAGATAAAACTCCTATTTATTTATAGTTCTCAAAGGCAAAAAAATTTCCTTTTAACCCAAATTTACAAAACGCTGTGAACTTCCTGAAGTAAAAGTGTAAAGAAATAAAGCTATAGAAGATGGAGAAAATTCCAAGTCTTAGGTTCCGTTTTTAATTTTTAACATATTTGTGGAGGAAATGCTTGCTTTTACATAGCACTGAAAATCTTTCAAAATAAGTTCTTTCTGAGACATTGCCAGTGCTAATTTAAGCTGTTCATGAGAAAGATATGGTGTTATTTTCTCTCAGAAAATCTGTAGAAGCCCTAAGTGAGGGTTGAGAACAGAGGGAGAGTGATATTTAGCTCTATGAAGAAGGTTATCTTAAACTGGGAAATAGTGCCTTGAGTCCTAAGTTAGTGCATGAGACATGGAGACATCTCCTCTGAGACAAGCCATAGAAAGTTTAAATTAAAGAGAAAATTAAAATACAAAGAGAGCAAAACAATAGAAATGGATCTGGGGACATTTGGAAGAAAAGACAGAGAGCAGTGATGCAATAGAAGCCAGACTTAATTTTACTTTCAAAAATGCATTTTCATGGTCGGTCTCCGCATAACCCTTAGATGATGTGTTGGTCACCCTTCCAGAAATGCTCTGACCAGCTACTCTGCTCTTTAAATGAAAACCCAAGTTAAAAGCATATTTTTCTGTGGTAGCATTTTTTCTATAATTTTATCAGGAGAGCATTGGCATTAATTGCTAAGTCTGAATGCAAAGGTGTCTTTATTAAGTTCTGGTGGCGCCTGTTCATTGTGGCACCTTCTGGTGCTTTTCTAATACATATTCGTTAAAGAGGAAATGAGAAAAATGTGTGCATACAGAACTTATTAAAAGGGATTTTGTTTTGGTTTTCCATCTTCCTTTTGAAAGTCATATTTCTTTCTTTTTTCAAGTTGAAAAAATGGACTGTTACTGCTGTTGCTTAAATCTTTGCTTGTAGATTGTTTTCCACAAAGAGACACACAAGTAGTAAACCAGATTGCCCCCTGGTCCTAGCTTTCTATGTAAAATTGCCAACTTCTGTGTCATTTGGAGGCAGTTCTTCTATCTGTGACGTATTTTGTTCACATATGTATTTGCGTCCCCTATCTGGTCTGTCTCAGTGTTGTAGAAACCTTTGGGTTTGAATATTAGCTTTGAAATTAGTCTGTTTTGCAAGAGATGGATGTGGCTCCAGCAGCACTTTTTTCATTAAGTCATTCTAGCAGTTGGGTTGGATTTTTCCTTCTGAGTGTGTAGAAAGAATGACAATAGGTGCTGGAAATTAAGGAACTGACTTAAAGCTATGTAACTTTTAAAGTCAGTATGAAAAGACTAGTTTCTGTGAGCAGAGGCAAAACAAATTACTTGAAGAAGTTGTTGTTTACACATTTTAGTGTCTGTTCAATGCATTTTTTTCCTGAGACACAGATGCCATTCCCCATAACTATTAAATGTATACAAGTATACTTAGTGCTGGAAAGATATTACTTGTGCCGTATCTTTAAACCTTCATTCACTTCTAAGCTGAACAGTTCTTTGAGTTTGCTTTTGGGAATTATGTTGAATTCATTCTATATTACTAGTTTAGTTGCAAACTTTTCTTTGCTATATCATAGTTTCTAATTAAGTCCTTTTTCTAATGAGAAATCTATATAATTAATAATGACATTTACGGTTATAGTATGTCAGTATTTCACATAATACTCTTTTAGTTTGTTGCACTGTGAAAGCAAATGCATGAGTCATGTCAGTTATGTTTATTATTAATTATGTGTAGATGCTTTTCTGTTATAATTTCACAATTCAGTGTTCCACAAAATAGCACTTTCCTATCTACTGTTATTCAGAATAGAATTTATCTCAAGCAGGGGTGCTTGCTATATATTCTACATTATAGTAGGCAGCAAAATAACTATGTCCTTTGGAATTCATACAAAACCCAAGTATTTTTGAGTGAGAAATTCTATTTCCACTAGATTGTGCTAGCAGTAAGCTAGTGATACCGTTGTGCTGTTGATAGTCCATATTATCTGATGCCTGATTCTAGACATGACATTTTTTGTCTCTTAGCAATTATTGATGCTAAAATTTGAGATGCTGCAATTCTGTCTTCCCTGTTCAGATTATTATAATCCTTGTATATTTATAATGTTAACTATATAAACATCTCTTCTTAGTTCTGTGTCATAGTCATTGGATTTTCAGTGAGTTTGATGTTACTAATCTGGGACTCTGAATTTGTTACCTGTGCTATACTTCTTGGTTCCTGGGCACGATCATCTTTCTTATTTTGGTTTGTTTCCAGGCACTTGAAGTAAGAGATGTTTCAGGGCAAATCTAAAATCTTCAAAATACAACTAATCCTGCAGTACTCTGCGAAAAGGGATTAATTTTGTCCTTGGAACATGTGAATTGTTGCAGTGTGAATTAAAGAATCATTTAAACTTGATATGACAGAGAAGTCTGTGGCTAACAAGTTTTTTAAGGGTTCTAGTCTCCTTTTATTCTTGCATATAGAAATATGTCTGTTGCTGTTCAAGGGTTTGGTAACTATACTGTTGTAGGAAATCCATGGAAGGAAACAGTACGTGTTCAAAAAGCAGTTGTACATTGAGTCATGTCTAGTCAGCATTGTCTAAAAGCTGTTGGTGTATGTAAACTTAGAGTAATACTGACAGCAGGTGTTAATGATTTTTATACTCCTGCTTTATTAATAAGTTTGCAATACAATCGGAGATAGAAATATTTTTTCTCTCATAATTTTCTAGACATCTCCAGTTCTAGTATTTTCTGTAGCACACTTGTGCAGCTATGAGTTTAGTCTCTACTTCATTCAAGTCAGCATTATGCTTTCCCTGGCTTTGGCTGGATACTGATCTGGTACATGTGGGTATTATTTTAAAATTCTAATTCAGAGCGTGGCAGTGGTTTGGATCTCGTACACTGCTGTGAGAGCTTTCTGCAAATGTAGGATACAATTCAGAGGAACTGTTTCTTCCCCAGCAATTGGCATTTCTTGAAGAAATAATTTAGTTTGTACAACAGGTTAACCCTGTTTTTCTCTTTAGTTTGCTGTGGCAGTTTCTCATAGCACTTATGAGAATCTCTTAAAAATGCTAATTGGCACTCAGTGGAATAAAATAGTATGTTGTAGATTTGTAATGAAAAATATTGCCCAGTAAAAATGAACTGAGTTAAGATGGGATTTTGAAAAGAATGTTTTCTTTTTCTCTTGTGTTTGGAAGCAGAAAGCTTGCACATGGTATTTTAAAAGATTATGTCTACCTTTTGTGTTAGGCGTAGAACTTAGCTCTGTTTAAAGTCCTAAAAATATTTGTTTACAGTAGGAGTGTATCTGAGCAACTCTAATGCATATTGATCCAGTCAAATAACTAATGTCGGGCTTTTTTAAAGTAGTATGTAAGGAAGGTTATGGCCTTGGGAACAGTAGTCTTTAATCACCACATCTACATGTTTGTGTTCTTTAAATGAATGTAAGATGTTACAAGTGCAGTTTGGGATGTGTAAAGATGCAGCCTGCAAGATGCAGCTTCCTGCTTGCTGCAGGTACAAGCTGCTATGCTTGAAAGATTTTCCTGTGGTCTTGGTTGCGCATGAAATCTTGAACCTGCAAACCTGCAAATGAGAGATCCCCCAAATTTTGGTTTGGGGTTTTTTTTTGAATGCAAAGTTCAGTACTGCTAGCATGATGCAAATATGCGTTATAGTTTTAAAATATATTGGCTTATTTTGGAACAGCTACGTCTAGAAGAAAAGGCAAAAGCATCTAGAGCTTCAAGCAGAAGCATCAGGCTATTCCAGCAAGGGAGGATGAGGGAGGGCAATTTTTTCAAGTGTGTTTTTCTGTAGGTGGGATCTTACAAGCAATTCACCAGAATGTGCGTTTTCAGTATGTACTGCCACACTGAGCTGATACTCTGTAAAGAGATATAGCTCATTTCATATCCTTAATGTTGGAGAAATGGTGTGTTTTTCATTCAGTCTTGCTGGTATTTTAAAGTAACGGTTACAGATCTGTTCTTTTTCTGTACGCTCAACAGCCAAATTCCGGTGAATTGGACCCATTGTATGTAGTTGAAGTGCTCCTGCACTGCAGCAAAGACAGTTTGAAAAATTCTGCTACTGAGTCTGCAAAGCCAGCCAGACCTGATGAGAAAGGAGAGATGCAGGTTTGTTACATGTGTTTATTCTCAGTAGTGCTTAATAAGCTTTCTCAAATCTTTATTTGCAAACCATTTGCAAACAATGGTAAAAGAGGGACTGATGCATTTAATGTCACCTTCTTAATAAATATCACCTTCTTAATAAATTAAAGTAATAGATTTTTAGTAGTACTGTTTGACAGATGCTTTTTTAAGCAGTATCTTGTCTTCGGGAATAGAATTCCTTCTTTATTTCTTAAAATCATTAAGGCTGGAAAGACTTCCAAGATCACTGAGTCCCACCTTTGAACACCAGCTTGTCACCTAAATCGTAGCACAAAGTGCCAAGTCCGGTTGTTTCTTGAACCCTTCCAGTGATGGTGACCCCACCACCTCTCTGGACAGCTTTTCAAAACTCTCTCGTTCTAAAATTACATTGAATTTTTTTTTAGTGAAAATGTTTGTCTTTATTTAAAATTTTCAATTTGAAACCCTATATCAAGACAAACAGTTACAAGTTTCAGATCAGAGGCAGTTTGATTTGTCTGCAGGTTTTTTCTCAGGAAGTCCATTTAAACCTTGGAGTTTAATGCAGTATGGATTCTTCATGGTATCATGATGGTTTTGATACTTGGGAATATGTATTTTCTGGCTTGATGTTCTCTGCTGTTAGCATTCTTAATTAAGTATATGACAATAATTGATCTGGTTTGGATCAGAAGAAGTATTCCAGCAGGTAAGATTCGAGGTAATAGAAAAGCTGTTGTTTTGTTTTCACTTGTAGTCTCTCTCTGGAGAGAAACTGCATTCAGAATTTTCCCATTTGGACGATTACTTTTCTTCTTTATGAATACTTTAAATCATTAGCCACATTTTCCTGCTTTCTGGTATTCCTTTACTCACTGCTGTGTGCTTGTGCACTAAGTTTTCCCTTGAAAAAGTTTTGCTATGGACCAGTAATAAGAGGTATGTTCTTTACTGATTTATGAGTTACTACACTCTCTTTGGTAGGTTGTTCCTGTTTTGGTACATCTTGTCTCAGCTATCAGCAGTGTCCGACTTTATATACCGAAAGACCTGAGGCCCATTGATAACAGGCAAAGTGTGTTAAAATCTGTACTGGTAAGTTCCACCAGGCTGTGTAAGCACTCTGCTCTGATTACTGAGGTACTCTTGAACCCAAGGCAGTTTGTTCTAAAGAAATTTGTGCAAAGCTTCTGTCACATCTTCAGCCTTATTCTTTAAAGGGGTTGGAAGCCATGATGTATGTTGTTTGTCCTTGTCAAGTCATTTTAAACTGATTTTGAAAACTGCTGAAACATCACCTAGCTTATATTACCGCCTCCTGTGTCTGTATAGTTACACCAGCTTATTTGTAAAACGTAGTTTATTTTACTACTACTAATTTTAAAAAAAAATCTTTTTTCATCATTTTAGGAGGTACAGAAACGGTTTCCTGATGGAGTGCCCTTACTAGACCCTATTGATGACATGGGCATCAAAGACCAAGGGTTGAAAAAAGTAATCCAAAAAATAGAGGCATTTGAGCATAGGATGTATTCACATCCTCTTCACAATGATCCAAACTTGGAAACCATATACAAACTTTGCGAAAAAAAAGCACAGGTAAAGATACAAACCAAGTCATTTTGTATTTATCTGGAGAGGGGGAGGGAGGTTGTCTTCTTACTTGGTTTTACTTTTATTTGCAAAGCCCAAGTCAGCCATTTTAAATACAGTAAAATTATTGAATCTCAATAACAAAATGGCTGAGTTGGTGGTATGCCCTTCATTGACACAGATGCAAAGTATGTCTGAAAAGAAAACTCTTCAGAGGAAGTTTTCAGGAATTAGAAGTTTCCAGGGGTCTTTTTCACTGAATAGACATAGCACAATGCATCATAGGAAAAGTCTTCATAGATAATTTTAATTGATAATTTTTAATATACTTGTGCAAACCTAAATTGAATTGATGGGGCTTATTAGCTTGAGGGGTGTACCAGAGAAATCATCATGCTGTTGCTTCCTGAGCTGACTCTCAGCCTGGAAGCAGTGCACTTACTTATTTTGCATGGAGTTGTACCCTCCTAGACTGAAACTGGTTGTGCATAAAACCAGCTCTCATGTTTCTCTGCTGCTTGAGAAAACAGGTTCTCTAGGAGCCACTTCACAGAAGTGAGGTAGTTCTGGCATGGGCAGCACAAAGTTGCATGCGGTAAGACCTGATGGACCGAGCAGCTTTCTGCAAGGGTGTCTGCTGTAAGGATCTAGACAGTGACTGTGATGAACTGCAA
>VZRQ01009636.1:18680-39219 GCA_013397975.1 Machaerirhynchus nigripectus
CCAGAGCCGTTGCGTGGTGTGCCGCCTGGAGTCGGGGCAGTCTCTGCCGGATCTCTTTCTGCACAGTAGCTCAGCACCACAATCGAGTCCTGCCTACCTTCCCCTACTTGTGCCTGCTGCTGTTGGCAGTGCCAAGACTGGTCGCCGCTCACGTGAGTGCTCAGGGGAAAGCACCCTCTTCCTTCCTTTCATATGAGCTACCATTACCCCAGGGAAATTCTGAGCTTGCGTCGGAGCGTCCCCTCCCGGCCGTGAGTGAGCTACTGCACCCTTCGCCTTGCCAGAGCTGCCAGCATCCCCTGCCAGTTGTGGTCATAACTACACCAAAAAGGGAAAAAAATCGTGCTTAGCAGGTGGGAAACTTCTGTTATTGTTTTGTTGTTTGTTCTGTTCTATTTATATATATATATAATAGTAAAGAACTGTTATTCCTTTTCTTACATTTTTGCTTGGAAGCCCTGTAATTTTCAAAGTTATAAGAATTTGGAGGGAGCATCTTCTTTCCATTCCAGGAAGGTTCCCGCCTTCCTTGGCAGACATTTGTCTTTTAAACCAAGACACATCTCATCAAGGGAAGGGGGCCTTCTGGCATACATAGAAATTCATTAGTTAGTGTCCCCAGTTGTATATTACATAGGTTGTAGGAGCAGTTGCAGAGTTCGCTTTCCTGTGGCCCCAACAATAGGTAGCTACTTTGCTTAAGGGTCCTTTACAACTTGTTATTACCAAATGCATGGCTCTGCTATTTATTAAAGAGTCTATTGTTTCATTCTCCGGCTTTACTGAAACCAGGGGATCAGCAGGGGATGCCCTGATATTTTCCCCTGGTCCCCTTCATTCATTGTCAAAATCCTCTAGCATCATAACATTTACATCTGCTAATTAACCCCTCCTGACTACAAATAGCACATTGATTCAGGCCAAAGGAGGGGCCCTCTCAGACCCCAAACCCAACCCCCCCCATTCCTCCTCTTTCAACTTCTCCCAATACCACTCTCTTTTCTTCCACAGTTAAAAGGTATTCAATACAGCCTGCATATCCCCCATTAGGGTTATGAGTCAGCAAGACAGTTTCCAAAAGCTGATACATTCCTTCAGGATTCTCAGTATGATCCAACAAATGGTTTTCAATTCAACAAACCCAAAGTAGCAAAAGGGACATGTACAAAAACTGGCAGACCCTTGGCCCCCACTGCTTCTCTTAAATGTGCCTGTACGACTGGGCAGGTATGTCTCCGAGTCCAGCCCACAGTGGGACTAAAATCCTCCCTTCCCATATGTTTTTTATTTTGATCTGTATCCTCTTTATCAATCCCCACCTCAGTGTTATATGGGTGTGAAAAGGAGGGAACTTTTATAAATATTCTGATCAAATAATTGATTTAATCATATAACAGATTTAGTTATGATTAAAAGTAGAAAATTGTGAAGTATAAGGTATAGGAATGTTAGGAGTGTTGTGTTTGAAATATGCAACCATAGAAATTTCACCAAGAAGTTACTGGACTTCTTATGTTTTGTTCAAGAAACTATGGAGACCATCATGCACACCAGTTATGCTGCTTGGAAACCTCTACCCTTCCCATCTTGATTTGAATATCAAGGATTCCAATCAGTAGAGCTCAGTAGAGATGACCAATGATTATTTTAGGATAAGAATATTGATGAAGTTATATAACCAGTGAACCAATTATTGTAACGGTTAAATTTAAGAGCAAGCATATGCATACTATGTAAAAAAACTTATGTAATAATGATTCAGCAGATAAAGTATATAAAAATGGATGGATTTTGTCTGTTAAAAGGAACACATACAAAGGAGCAATTCCCCCGTGTTTCCCGGTGCCTGAATAAAGAAATGTCTGCTTATTCACATCAAATTGGTGTTGGATAAGTTTCTTTCATCCCATTTGGTGACAGAACTAACATTTGCACATCTTCAAATTCATCCTCTCTGCAACATAGAATTCCTTGCTTTTTCTCCTTTTCCTCAGTACATGGCATCTGCATATCCTCTCCCAATTTATACTTTTTCCGAGTATCTGGATCTCTATATCATGTCATTAAAGCATCAACATAAAAAAACCCCAACTCATCTCATTTACCAAGTCAGTGACAAAACAGTGGTACTTAAACTGCTATAATACAAAAAAAAAAAAAAAAGGTNTAAACGACTAAAAAACAAAAAAAAAAAAAAAAGGTTGGGGGGGGAAATTAAATTTACAAGGTTAACTGAGAAATTCAGTGAATTATCTTCCTGATAACATGAAATATCAGGAGTACTAAATTGCACTGTGCCATATTCAATTAAAACACTCTGCAGATACCCCAGGTGAGCCTCCAGCATCTATCTCTGGGGGACAGGCTGTCACATCAGCAGCACTGTGAGAGACTGGAAGGATTGCTGGCTCGAAATATTTTGGGCATGTGGGGGGGGGAAGGGGCAGGTTGGGCCTTGCTCTGGTCAGGTGATGCCCTGCTCCACACACCCCACCCCCTAGAGAGCCTGTATCCCAGCCCTGCAGTGGCTGCCCATCACTGGTACACCAGAGGCAATGCTCCACTCCCCACCCCTGGAGCCCCAGTCTAGCCCCTGAGTGGCCAGATAACTGGAAGTCACACCTGGGGGGAGGGCCCAGGAAAGCCAAGGGGTACTCAACCCAGACCATGAGGCAAGCAACCATCTTGACCCTACCTTTCTTTCAAATTTCTAGCAGCTGAATACCACTGGAACCAGGAGTGGTAGCTATACATGTTCTTTCTTTTCTTTCTCCTTCTTCTTCTAATTCTTTGGTTTTGGAGTTTCGAGTAACTTAAAATTGGATGGATTTGGAGTTTACTAAGTTGAATGGGCTAAGTTAATGCTTTGTGAAATATTTTATGTCGATTGAATGCTGCTCTAAACTTTTGCCAAAGTTATCTGATTTTCTGAAGTTGCTGGTAAAGTTGTTTGTTGTTTTGACCTCTTGAGAAGATCTTGTTGGTATTTTTCCCGTGCATCTAACTCAGAGTACATCATAAAAAAACCCATAAGCCTTTTTAAGAGGCTCTTCAAGCCAGGTTTTGGGGCCTTACAAGCACACACAGATGAGGTGCTGAGAAGTGGTTGTTCATACAAATGCCTATGATAATTTACAAGAGGTGACCAAACCATATTGAAAGCCTTTATTTTGTTGCTCTGTTCCTCCCCACTAAAATAAGGCAGCTGAACTTGCATTGTGTAAGTTTATTAAAATATACCAGGCAGTATCAGAGACAAAAACAGCGGACTGAAACAGATATAAACAATTGTGATGTAGTGCATAAATCAGTATTGGGAAGGACAACAAATTAGACAATGACAGTTTGATTCAAATATCAACTGTTTGGAAGTAACCATATATTAGTATCAAAACCAAACGTGGAGATTCTTTTAAGTTGATTTTCCATGTAGTCAGCTTCACTGTCCTGTAGCGTGAAGAACCTATCGACAGCAAGAAGGCATTTTAAAAGTAACAGAAAATGTTACAGTGAATTCATTAAAGCACTAAAGAAGCTCAAGGGCTACTGGATGGTGAGCACAAATTATTTTTTAAAGGAGATTAAATTTTGACTTGGACTTCTCAGATGAAGAGATTTCAATTCCAAGAAGGTATTGTAAAGAAGCAGCAGCATTCTTGTAAACTTTATTCTTGTAGTTGTACATGAGAAAGGATGGTAGAAAGTCTCCATACTACCATTTGATAAATTTATATGGAACTAAGTATAAAATATATCTAGAAACATGAGCTTGTGTCTATATTTTTCCTTTAATGAAGGTACCCTCCTTCCCCCACTACCTTTGAAGAACATCACGTTTTCTCAGTATCAAGCTTGCTCACTACCAACATGCCTTCTCTCTCCACCACTAGAAACGTTTGAAGTAGCAGCTATTACGATGCTCACATGTACAGTTCTGCTTGTGCACAAATGGCTGCAGTGTACAAACTGCTAAGAGAAACAGAAAAGCAATGGAAGTTCACCAGCAAAAGAGTCCCAGATCTTCTTTGTTTATAGCCTTTAAAACCCAGGACTAACAGGTGCCATAAAAGCAGCTATCCAGCTGGATACAGAGCAGGACAGCTGAGGGTCCTAATCCAGACACTGAGCACCACAATTAATGTGCTGTCACATTAGGACACAAGCAGCAATCAGAATTATTATGTGAAACAGATCAATGATAGTCCTTGTCATGGGAATTGAAACTCCCAAAAGTAAAAGTACGTACTGTTGTTTCCTACTTCTTACACTCAACTATGGGTCTGATAAATCCTCAGCATTTGTGCTTAAGAAATACCTTAGCATCCAAACACTATAGGCCCTAAGTGTGGAGTAAAGAACAAACCAGCACAAATCAAAGCATAGGTTCTTCTTCCCACCTCTCCTGGCACCACTGTTAGTGGTATCCATGCTAATACCCAAGCAATATCTTGGCAGCTGTAATGCAGGGGAATAGGAGTCCAATTTAGTAGTCCTGCTAAAATCATGCAACCACTCGCTCCCCATCCCCACCACCACTGACTGAAAGCAAAAAAAGCAGAAATCACTGGTTGAGATAAGAACAATTTACTGTAAACAACGAGAAAAAAACCAAACAGCAACACCAACAATATTAACAACAAAAGGTATAAAACAAGAAAACAACAAACACATAAAACAACACCTGACCCTATCTCTCGCCACACTTTCTCCCACCAGAAGAAACGTCCTTCTCAGAAGCGAGGGAGGTAGTCCCTTTCCCCCACCCCTGGCAATGATGTGAGGTGGTATCAAATAATATTAGGGTCTTGGCAATGGCCTCTCCCAGTGATCTACGCCTACACCAATATATGATCCACCTCTTACTCTGTACCATCTCCCTCATGCCCAGATCCTACACCTTCCCACTATATACATATATATATATATAAACATGCACAAGCATAGCTATCATTTCCATAGTCAATGACTACCCCTCCAAGATGTCTGCTGACTTCATTCAGTCCATGACTCTGGGTTCTCTCTGTCCTAGATGTCTTCCAGGGAAGGAGGGCTGTTGTGCTATCAGCTGGTTGCTGCATCAGGAGCTCACGACTGGTGTATCTGGAGCAGTCCATCCTCATTGTCCATGGGAGTTATGACATACAGTGGCAGTGTTATTCAGCAACCAATATTATACAACTCAAGATTACAGGCTGTTCTCACCCAAAACCAAATTCCCTTGAGGCACACATCGTGTTTCCCCATCCCTCTGCATTACCCACCAGGTGCACCTGGGTCCTTGAGCAAAAACAATCCCACAGATGGGTTTACCTTTCCTTGAGGCAGGACTACTCCAAACTGTCTTCCCTAACACATTCCTCATATGCACCAAAAGGACTTTATCCCCTTCTACGGCACATGGATGTTTTCATTGGGTAGGGCCAGTTCCATGGGTAGAGCCTCTAGCGTTAACTAACCGGGTGGCCTTTGCTAAATGTAGATCCCAATGTCTGAAGGTCCTACCACCTATTGCTTTCAAAGTGGTTTTTACCAGTCCATTGTACTGTTCCATCTTGCAATTTTACTCCTAAAAACTGAATTTTCTGGGCAGATCCCTTGACCTAACCTTGCTTTATGGCAAAACCGGCCTTCAGAAGGGTATGGATTATCTTCTCGCCTTTCTCAAAAGCATCCTCTGCTGTGTTGCCCCATATGATGTTATCAATGTATTGCAAGGGATCAGTACCTGTTGTTCTTCGACCCTCTGCAGTTCCATGGCAGAAGGGTCCTCTGAGAGACCAGGCAAGGTATTCAGCTGCCTAATTTCCTCTGTCTCCACAATAGCTATTCCAAAAGCCCAGCAATGCCCTTTTGGGTCCTTGAAATACCCTCTCCTGAGGTGATCTATGCCAAGGATACACGGGGCCTCTGGGCCAGTCACAATGGGGTGTTTCCGCCATTCATGCCCAGCCAGGCTCAGTTCAGCTTCCAGTACAGTCAGCTGTTGAGATCCCCCTGTCACCCCAGAAAAAGAGATGGATTCTGCCCCACTATATCTTGATGGCATCAGGGTACATTGTGCACCGGTGTCAACTAAAGCCTTATACTCCTGTGGGTCTGATGTGCCAGGCCATTAGATCCACACAGTCCAATAGATCTGATTGTCCCTTTCCTCCACCTGGCTGGAGGCAGGGCCCCTCTCGTTCTGGTCATGGTACTCGTTGCTCATTTGTTGTAAATATGACCTGGAGGTCCCTTCAAGAGGATTGGAAGTAACATCAGCACCTTCCATTCTGTCTGAGGACCTGCCCACTGGAAACTCGAGCAGCATTTATCCTTGAAGAATTTCCCATGGTGGTTGTTCTTCCTCTCAACTCACATACCCATGGCTCCTAGGGCAGAGGTGGGTTTTCCATCCCACTTCCTCATGTCCTCTCCATGGTCATGCAGGTAAAACCACAGGTTACCTACCTCGTGGTGTGTTGAGCAGGGGGGGATGCTTGCTCTTAATAGCAGAGACTCTGGCCTGTACTGGCAGGGCACAGGACATTTCCTCTTTAAATTGCTGGAAGTCCTTGGACAATCTTTCTGTGGCTGAGATGCAGGCCCACAGGGAGGAAGAGAGACTTTCCTCATATTGCCAGAGTTGAGCAACCAAATTATCCACTGTTTGTTCTCCTTCTTTCTGTGACATCACCGCCAATGAGTTGGCGTACGACAATGGCGTGCTCCATAGGAACTTCTGCTGCATGGGTTGCGTGCCCTAGACTTCATCTGGATCTATAGGGGACTGCTCGTTACTTGAATCCTTATAGAGTACCTCCAGCACAGCTAATTCTCTCGGGTACTGGATACCTTGCTCCATGGTGTTGCACTTGTCTTGGTGCACTGATAGATCATCTTTGAAAAGATACCTTTCCCTCACACTTGACAGGAGTTGTCTCCAGAGGCTGAGAGTTTCTGTCTTTTTCCCAATCCCCTTGTCAATGCCTGCATCCCTGGACAAGGAGCCCAGCTGCTTGGCTTCACTACCCTCTGATTATACCACTTAATATATATCCCAAAATGATCCTTATTGCCCTTGATGTTATTTCCTAAACTGATATCTTATAGTACAGCAACAAAGCAATCCTGTTCCCTCTCCCTGCTCTGAAAAAGAGCATCTCGAGGAGCACATAGTGCATATACGCGAGTATATACAGGGTTAGGTACCACATGCGCATGAACAGACAAAGCAACATTGTAATCAGTGGCTCCGTACCTAATACAAATGCTTTGATCAAATTTTTTTCCAACCTGCTCTGGGCAGATCTATTATCTCAACCCTTTGTGCCCCACACTGGGTGCCAAATAAGGCTGTCGAGGTTTAGGAATGGTATTCCCCAATTTAGTGTTCCCACTGAAACCCCCCCGACCATGCATGGCTCACTCACTTCCCCCTCCCCCACAGCAGGATGGGGAGGAGAATTGGAGACACAAAAAGGTAAAGATCACGGGTTGAGATACAAACAATTTATTAGAAACAGCAATGAAATAAGAAAGCGAACCATAACAACAATAGTAATAGCAGTGTGTGCAAGACAGGCAAATAATTCACATGCGATTGCTCACCATTCGGAACCCAGTGCAACTTGACCGTACACCCCAGCAAAACAGGAAAGAATATCACCCCACTTTGTGTCGTCCCCCCCTGCCATGCATGGTGGTATCTAATAACCCCAGGTTAGGGCTGTGCCCCTCCTGGCTGCTGCAAAAATTAACCCTGTCCTGGACAGAACCAAGACACCAGTGAACTTCTAAATGAATAGCTGTTTTATGTTACTGTGTGATCTCCATTGGAGCATATAAAAATTTGAGTTTTAAGACCAACATATGAAATGATTTCCATTTCTCAATGTGTACCAGAAACCTGAAGGCTTATGTGCTTTAAAACTTGGCTAATATGCTTTCTTCTTTCTGTGAGATTTAACTTTAATTTGTGTGGAAAAAGCTTGGCTGCCTTTGGCCTGAAATGCAGCAATAGTGGCACTACTGGGGGAAGCTGGGTAAGTGGGCTAGAATGTATTGAGGCTGTGAACATTTGGGCTTTTACACTTTGGAACTGGCTGGATTATTTTCAAAAATTTTTAATACTGAAGTTTGTTTTGACCCCCAGAGGATTAGGAGCAGACTCATTAGGACAGACTCATTAGGAGCAAAACACCAGCCATGTCTGGTGTGAATGATATACTTATGCTTGGGCTCTTCAACCAGGGACCATATTTTGCCTGCAAGAGGCAATTAAGTAACATGCTGCCAATCAACAAAAGCTGTGAAAAGCCATACTGCTTAATGGTAATGTCCATGAGATCACGTCTGGGCTGGTTGCTGTAGGTATGTGCTGCCTACTTCAGCCAGGGAGTTTCCTGCTTGAAGTTGTAGGTGGTATTGCTAAGTGGTAGATCAGGTCAGGTTGGGGTAAGGGTAGTGAGTAACCATCCCAAAGCATGGCATTGCCTGTTCCCATGCCTCATGGGCATATCTTCAGTGATCTTTGGCAAGTGCACCATACTTGATCTTGCCTGGTGTCCAAGTAGCTAACACCGCATACTGTGGGGTCAGGTCTGTGCAATGGCAGAGGCATGGAGGAAGGCTCTAGTATGTTTGGCCACAAAAGACCTGTCATCATGATGCTACCAGGCCTCTTCATCTGTCTTGGGGTCTCTGGGAATCCAAGCCCATCTTGGGTGTCTCCCTCTTCCTATACTGAACCAACTGTACTTTGGGGTGTGACTGAGGGCTGACATAAGGTCACCACGTGACCTGATTAGAGTTCCTGGTGTCTCAGCCTTGCTCTGTTTCATCTTTCCCTCTGCAGTTATCAGCTTTGCTGAGCATGTGGGTGACTTTCACCTATTTTCAAGAGAACAGTGAAGTATTTTTGACCTGCCTACTCTTTACCAACACTTCTAAAATGGCTAATTTCTGCTATTAAAACAAAAGTAGGCTTGCTGGTGGTGCTAGGGGAGAGCCTATGAGTTATACTTCAACAAATCTAGCAAAGCTCTGGATAGAAGCTAGTGGATAGAAAGAAACTCTTGAGGTGTTGGAAGGCTGCATCAGTTCTATATCCTTAACTTTTGTATACACCAATTTCTTTGTGATATCCTAGCTGTTTTGTTCAGCATTTTCTTCAAATTTAGGGATTTTTCTTCCCTTTTCTTAAGTATAGAGTAGTGATTTCTGTACTCTGGAAAGAATATATGCAGTATGCTTCCTGGAACAAACTCTGTATGAATAGCATTTTTTTTGTTTGCTTGTTTTTGCATTGTTGTAATTTAAACTCTATTTTAAATATCTTTATTTTAAAAGTATATGTTACGAGGGAGGTGTGTTATGGAAAACTGCCATGATGATGACACTGGGAAAGAGAGTCCCTGTGCTTGTAAGACTTCTGTTTTGTTAGGCTACTTTTATGTGATACATAACTTCTGCAACTGTAGTGATGCAGAAAAACAGGATGGCAAAATTTAGGCTGAGCCTAAAACCTACTAATAATGCTTGGTTGACATGTTGAATTTGGACCTTAATTTGCAGATTATTAACTAGATTATGTCAACTTGAAATTAGAGTATTATGGGAAACCGGTATCTTCTTTCCAAGAAAGGGTGCTGTGTCTGCTGCTACATGCTCATATGGTCAACAAAATACTGTCTTCTGCTAGGTAGCAGTCAACAAGCTTTCTTCGGTACGTTTAGTTGAGCTTTGTTTGGTAGAGCTATTGAATATTGCTTTGTCACGTTTACGCTGAACATGAATTCCTACGATCTGATGTTAGACTGGGTGAAAGGGATATAGAATTTGGAATTCATCATCTGTTAGGCTCTTTGTGTGGGTGAAGCATGGCACTTGTTGAGAATAGTCTGCGGATGTTACATAAACAGGATGAGAGAGCCAGTGCAATGCATTGTTTTAGATCTGTTGGTGACTGTAAGAGGTGCTCATCTGAAGGACACAGGGCTAGGATTGGAGGAGTCATGTAGACATATGGGGGGTTTGTACAGCTTTGAATGTAAGGTAGCATCAAAATGTTCTTTGACAACAGTAAGAGGCAGTATAATTTAGTGAGCAGGATAGGGATCAAAAGCATTCTATCTGTAATGGATTTGTATGCATGATCTTGAATAAGTTAACATTTTTATGTAAAATGGGTATATCTTATAATAGCATAGTTGACTAAATCTGTAGGTAGAAAGCATTTTGCTCCTTATAAATAGCACATGGGAAAGCTTTCTTCCAAAACAAATTCAACTTGTATGTTTGTAAGTACAGTATTTAAATTTGGAATAGCTGAAGAAATTGTCAAGTGAATAGCTTCCAGGCTGCTTAAGCACGAAACCAAATTTTTTTAATAAGAACTTCTGCTTATTTCTGTTTTTTAAAAATAAAAACCTGAGCAGTTTCCTGAAGCACCCCAGCACAGATCCTGATGTACTGACAAGTCACACTCCTCTGCACAGACTGTCCATGTGGCAACTGCAGCAATTCTTTAAGTGCAAAAAATGAAGCTGGGGTTGTGTAACTTACCCTGGGGGAGAAGAGGAACATTCCTGGTATTGAAGAGAAAGTCATCAAGGCCTAGGTATGTAGAGTTGCTGTATGCTATGCGGGCTTCACAAATAATTTTTAGAGTATTGGGGAGAATCTGGGTAAGCTTGTTGGAGGAGGCAAAGCTATGCCTTGGCTACCTCATCATTTGAAATATTGGAGGGATCCACACTGATTTTGGAGCTACCCATTTTTTTTTTTTACCTCCCACCTCTACGATTTCATTTTTCTACTGTCTTAATTGCTCCAGCTCCTGAGCTCTTCTACTATAGCCACCTCAGGTCTTATCTCCTGCGCTTTGAAGATTAGGTTCAAAATAAAGCCTCTCAGGGTAGCAAAACAGGCATTCAGGACTTGATGTTAAGTGTGGAAGTGTGAAATGGCTCACAGCTCTGTAGCATGGCAAGTGGAAACAGCCTGGTATGGTGCTTTGTGGAGCTGGCACCTTCACGTGGCAAGATTTGATTCTAGTAAGTTGAGGTTTTATCTATATTATTGACATGCTTCTGAATTCTGTTGTGCTTGTCATCCAAAGTGCAATTACCCAGGCTATGCTGTAACACTGATCTTAAAACGTGGGTAGAAAGCCAAATTTTACACTTAACAAGCACTTTAAATAGAAAACTACAGCACAACTGACCTGCAGGTACCTTTATAAAGAAAGCTGGTGTTTCTAACTGCCAGATGCTTCTTTGCTTTAATTATGAATGCATTTATAAATGCTGTTGTATACTTAATCACTAAAATAATGTTTGGTCACAGCTTAATGGGACTGCCATGTAGAATTTGAGTTTCAGGCAGAATATATTCTTGCTCTAGTCTTGTTAACCTTCTGTTAATAGGTACAGCAAAAGGAATACTTGGGGGTTTCTTCAGTGACACTGTCAACCATGGCAAACCACCAAGGTTCACAGTATTAAACCACTGAGATAATTTTATAGTGTTTAAGTATGGTAGTGGTCTGGTAGTGACAGCATGATATTTAACACAAGTTATGAATTGACCCAGTTTATGAGTTGGTTTAGTAGTCCATGCTTAATCCCATGTTGCCATGGTTAGACCAATACCAGTATCTGTGCTAACAGATGCAAAGCTAGTACAGTTGCAGCTGTAAATCTGTGTGTAAGTCACAGCAGTGAGAGCCATATAGACATAAAATTGGGAAGCTGTTCTCAAATGGCTTCAAATGCTGCTGGTAGTTTTAGTGGTAGAACTTAACCAAACCTGGCTTAACTGTTTCTGTTGGTTTATCACCTATTTTATAAAATGTAATTTCTGATCAAATCTCTTGTTGTGATGCTTTCTGGTTTTTGTGTCTAACATAGATGGATTGGAAGAAGAGGAGTGCTATGCAGGGTCTTGTTTCCCTACTTTTACTGTTATGAAACTCCTAGAAACTGTATTGTATCTTCTGAGGACTTAGCTGCTTGCAGAGCTCAGCTGAATTGGGCACCAGGTTTCATGGCTGTCATGGCAGTAGTTTGACAACTTAAGCCTCGCTTAATTAAAACATGCATATAGCTATAGGCATTATCCACTTATTAATTTCTTTGTGGAAGTTCTGTTATTTTTTTTTAAGAAGACACTTGTATGAGCATGTTTCAAGGCCTAGTTGAGTTTGATCAGTATTATAACAAATATTGAGTCCCTTTCTGCTTCTTTTGGTAACAGACATTAAAACAGAAGGAGACTTCAGTGAGTTACTCAAAGTGACAGCATAGGTGAGCATAAACCTGGTTTGGATGTATATCTCTGTGATCACATCTTTCCCTTCATTGCCTCAGTGCTCTGGAATTTAAGCTATTGGACTTCTTCCAGCTTTGCAGGAAACCTCATTTCTGAGGATATAACTAAAGAAACCCTTCTAATGACAGGAACTTGAGGTTCTTAAGACAGGTCTCAAAGCCTACTAAAAGTTAAAAAAAAAAAAAAAAGCCAGAGTTCAAAATTACTATTTCTGGCAGCTGATTTCCTAGAAGTCATGGTGAATGGAAGGGAAGCCCAGGATAGATGAGCTGAGGTACTGGTGTTCATTAAATGGTTGTCTTGGCAACTGCAGTCACTTAAATAGCTCTAGGAAAATAAAAAGCAAAAGTTAAGATTGAGAAATGGTGATGGGTTGACAGAAGAACCCAGAGCAATGAGCAGCTTGAGGTTTGTACAAGGAATTGATTTGACTAAAATAGAAAGTTGCTGTTTTCAGTGGTGGGATCCTTGAGTGATGCAACCTTGATGGTTCTTGTCTTGTAATGATAGTGTGTCTGGCTGCCCTCTTGTTGCGTGACACAAGATCCTTGGGGAGAAATGCTTACCTCCCAGAGTATATTCATTCCCAAAAAAAGTGGCAGATGGATGTGGTGGGAATGCTGGTACTACCAGAGTGCTTCATTTTGCAGTCCCACTGTTCAATGTAGTCATACAAATATTGCAGCAAAACCCAGTGCAAAATAAATCTTGCATGCAAATATGTGTGAGAATTTTATTCCATGTCAGAGCTAAATTGCAGAGACTGTGTTTTGCTAATCATGATTGTACATGCTATTTTGTGGTTCTGTAGGTAAAACTGGTAAGTTTGAATATTTTTGTTTCTTTATGGAGCATTTAATTCTTTCACCTTTGCACAAAAAGCAAACCACAGAGAAAGACAGAATAAAACAAGCAGGGTTTGAGCCAATTGTTTAACTGTTAACTATGACAGGTATTTCTACAGGCACTGAAACAGAACACCAGGTGCTCAGAGAAACTTTAGAAGATTAGGTGTACACTTTCTGCCTCACATCTAATAACCAATTTCTGAGCTTCTCTTTATGTAGTGACTTGTGAAAAGTCATGGTCAAAGCTTCATTCAAATGTAAGTGGAAAACTCATAAGCTACTACTTGCTGCAAAGGGCAGAGGTAGACAAAACTGGTGGTGGTAGGATCAATTTCCTATCACCTTTTTACTAGGAAACATCTAGAAATAGGGACAGTATCTCTGTATATATTTTTTTAAACATGCATGTTTAAAAGCTACTTGGCTCTACTGGTCACATTCAAGTTACTAGGCAGGTAATGATGTAACTGTGATGCTGATTCAGCTTGTGCTGTGGCTAATTCATTCAAAGCTTCCATCATATCAGCAATTTCTACTTTGTGCTAAAAAATGTGGCAAAATCTCTTTTCTCTACTAGTAATGTAAGCTAGTGTTATAGTTAATAGTTGATTGGACTTCTAAAGTCTTAGTAAGTTAGAAGGAAGTTTTCCTTGGTGAGTGACATTAGTTTCTGCAGTACTGAAATGTTAAAGTAAAAAAATTACAGTCCCTGATGTAATGCAGATACTGATGGCAGGTTTTTTAATTTATTAATAGCTTTTGCTGAAGGAGCAATGGCAAAAACTCCTGTTTAGGTTTCCACTGCCTTTTTGATTTATAAGCTTTTAACCTGTTGCACATCTCCCTCTGACCCTTCAAGGTGTTATTACACTGAAAGTGCTACTCTCAAATACAAGACTTGGGACTTTTTAAGACTTCTGAAACTTCATCTGATACTATGATCAACAGATTAAGGTTCATAAATCACCTCTGAAAGTAGTGGTACATTTTCCAAATATTTCCTATTATGGGCAAAGAAAATTTAATAAAAAGAGTGAGGGAGTACGGGATGAAACCTAGATCACCTAATGTGAACTATTTGAATACTATACTAATAGTGGGCTGCTCTGTTGTTTGGAACTGTTTTTGGTTTGTTTGTTTTTTTGGTTTTTTTTTTGTTTTTCTTTGGTTTTTTTTTGGGGTTTTTTTGTTGTTTTTTTTTTTTACTTTTTACTTTCACTATTTTAACACCTAAAAGTTACAACAAGGCCTGGTACAATCAAAACCACCCTCTTGTCAAAATGAAGCTTGATATAGAGAGCTTTATAAAACTAGGCACGAGTAGTCTGGGTTTTCTGAAGAGAGCATATGGAAGCTGGCACTTCAGCTGGAGATGACTTGGTAGTTATAGCTCCTTTGTCTGAATCCCTCTGCTATTTCATGGGGCTAATGGCAAATTAAACTGCTCTTTGGATGCAAGGAAGGCAGGCTGCTAAAAATATTTGGTTTCTGCACATCTTTAATTATTCTATCAGACTTTCACTGGACCCAAAGCTTGCAGTCCAAGGTATGAGGTTAAAGTGGTTAAACTCTTCTAAAATTAATGAATAGCCCTACCACTGGAGACAAATCTTCTTCTAAATGGAGAAGGATCTATATTCTCTGGTTGATCTGCTTTAGGACAGGACAAGGCAAACCTGTTGGAGACATTTGGTTTGTTTTGTGTTGGGGTTTTTTTCCCCTCTAGCTCCAGGTAGTAGCTGGTTACTGAAATCACTAGAGTTGCTTACTTAGGTGTTTCATTCATGAGACACCCTCAAAGCCAGATCGCAACAACTCCTGTGATGTTAATGTTTCAATTCTAGTTTAATGTGTTGCAAGCATTTGTGAATATATATCAGCTTAAGTTTGGTGTGAGTTGCCTTTGTTCCAAGATAAATGTAATATACAGTTGAACAAGTTCACTTGAGAAGCTTGAACCTGAGCAAGTGAAATCCAGTTTGATTTTGGTTTTTGTAGGCTGATCCTAGGTACAATTTAATTATCAGTTGCTAGAACAGTGGGCATGGTTTCAATTGCTTTGTGCTAAGCAAAGCAATTGGAAAGAACAATTTATTTATGATGTAGTGGCTGACTCATGCCACAAGGCTTGATACTTCTTTAATCCTTTTATAAACTTTTATCCTAGCTAATGTAATTGTGGCTGTTCTTACTACCCAGATAATGCCTAATCCCTTCTGAATTCAGCTAAACTGTTGGCCTTAATGTTGCTTAGCAATAATTAGCAAAATACAGGTGGTTTGCGTATTGTTTAATTCTTGATCAAACCTTTGAAATTTTGTTTGTGGTGACCTGTTAAGCTTTTATGTTGGTAGTACTTCCACTGCTAAATGGTGAATGGGAACCTGTTCAGACTGATGCTTGCATCAGCCTGATTGCCAGCCCTGAGTTAAAATCCTTTTTAAAGCTTGTCTTCACAGCTCTTGTGTTGTGTTTCCACTTGACATGACAGGATTTTAAGAATACTTTATAGCCTCCTTCACGAAGTATGGAATATTTAGTAGGAAGCTTTGCATTCTCAAAGAAAACAGAGCATCTGTGTCCTTTTTAATGCAAATTTGGGATCCAGCAATCCAGCTCACATTCTGCTTTCAGTTTAACCATGCTGCTCTTACATGTAGCCATGGTAAAGAAGTGTATTGGATTTGCATGGCATGGTTTGAAGGGGGGGCAGTGGCTACAGGGGTGGCTTCTGTGAGAAGCTGCTGGAAGCTTCCTCCACATCCGGCAGAGCCAACCTCTGGCAGCTCCAAAGACTGATGTGCTGCTGGTCAAGGATGGGCCAATTGGAAATGGTGGTAAGGCCTCTGTGATAACATATTTAAGAAGTAAGAAAAAAAGTGATTGCGCAGTTGTAATTGCGGCCAGAGAAGGGCAGGGTGAGAACACGTGAGAAGAACAACTGCAGACACCAGGGTCAGTGGAGAAGGAGAGGGAGGAGGTGCTTCAGGCACCAGAGCTGGGATTCCTCTGCAGCCCATGGTGAAGACCATGGTGAGGCAGCTGTCCCCCTGCAGCCCATGGAGATCCATGGGGATGCAGAGATCCACCTGCAGCCCCTGGAGGAGCCTCACACCAGAGCAGGTGGATGCCTGAGAGGGGGCTATGACCCTGTGGGAGGCCTGTGGAGGGAGGAGCCCCTGCTGAAGCAGCCTGTCCTTGAAGGACAGTGGAAGAGTGACCCACGTTGGAGAAATTTGCGGAGGACTGTTGCCCATGGGAGGGACCCCACAGTGGAGCAAGGGAATAACTCCTCTCCCTGAGCAGCAGGAGAAACAACAGGTGCTGAACTGACCATAACTCCCATTCCGTCTCCCTGCACCGCTGGTGCAGGAGATAGAGCTGGGAAGGAGGGAGGGGTGAGGGGAAGGTGTTTTTAAGGTTTTATTTTACTTCTCATTATCCTGCTCTGATTTTCTTAGCAATAAATTCAATTTATATCCCAAATTCAAGTCTGTTTTGGCTGTGACGTTATTTGGGGAGTGATCTCTCCTGGTCCTTTTCTGAACTCATCAACTCTTTGTTATATTTTCTCTCCCCTGTCCAGCTGTGTAGGGGAGTGAGAGAGTGGCTTTGGTGGGTGCCTGGCATCTGGCCAGCATCAACCCACTACAAGAAGGAATGTTGTTGGTGTTTGGACATTTTGGATGTCTGATCTGGATGTTGTTTAGCTCTGCTAGGATAATTGAAAGGACTTCACTTGGATTTTCATTCCTTGTTCTTTCTTAGGTGCATTTGTTCTAGGCAAGTTTGGTTGTCCAAGGTCAAAGTTCTAATTAAAGTTAAGGAATAATACAGGCTTCTTAAATAATCCCTGCTATGCTTTTGTTGCACTACTTTTAGCCCATATAATCTTGTCCTGTAACTCTATCACAGTTTTGGAGCAGTCTGTGGTAATCAGGGTAAAGAATTAAAATTGTGCAGAGGTGCCTGAAGTGTCAATAACTTTAGTACAGAAGAGTGATGTTAAGGGATACCCCACTTATTAAGTGCCCAGCTTTGTAGTAAGACTTGAAGGGGTTCTACCATTTCTTGTTTGGGGACAACTGTCCTCCTCAGAACTTTGGCTTCTGTAAAAAATGTAATATGTGGCTCAGCCAAAAGTACTGGCCAGCCTTGGTTTTATTGCTTGGAGATGGGTTCAAGTCCATCTTCATCTTGAAGAGACTAAACCCATATCTTCTGGGTTTTTTGAAGTAACAGTTATCAGGCTGTGAGTTTATACTGGGGACTCCCTCATTCCCTTGTTGAAACTTTTGCCTCCTGGGCTCTTGGCTGCATAGTGGGCTAGGGCCAAAACCCAGCCAGCAGTAAGGGAATGTGCTTCTGGTAGCTTAAGGTGCTCATCTGGAAGGAAGGCTTGGTCCTGTTTATCAGCTCACTTTACAGAGTGAAATATTTATAATCCTGGCAAGCTTTTTCTAAGTTTTATGTTCTGAGAAGTGTCCTGGTTCTGGCCAGGACAGGGATAATTTTTGCAGTAGCTGGAAGGGGGCATGGCTAAGACACTGAGGTTAATCTCTCCCACCTCATGTAATTGCTGGGGGTGGGGGGAAAGGGACTCTTGCTTCAGAGGAAAAGTGGTTCCTGTTGAGAAAACGTGTTAGGGGGAGCTGTTCTGTATTTATTGTCACAGGCTTTCTGTGTGAATCCTTTCTTTTCTTATACCTTTTGTTATTAATATTGTTGCTGTTACTGTTCATTTTCTTATCTCATTGCTGTTTCCAGTAAATTATTCTTATATCAACCAGTGATCTTTGCCTTTTGTGCCTCCAACTGGGGGGGGAGGGGAAGCAGTATGTGGTTTTAGCAGAAGTACTAAATTGGAGAATACCATTCCTAAACCAGGACAGCAGTCAGGCTCATTTTGTCTTCTGGCTTGGACTTTTGCATTTCTGTTTGGGCAGTGGCTTTTAGAGTAGGACATCCATCCAGAAGGTGGTGGATGCAAATTGAAAGTGCCTTTGGGTCAAATGCCCCAGTGCCAGCTAACTGAATAAGACATCCCACTTTAGTTTTTTTGAGAAAAATAAGACAATTATCTGAACTAAATGAGTGGTAAAGGTGGTTATGTACAGGATTTCAGGCTCTGAGTCAACCTCGTACAGACACCTGCTTGTAACCTTGAGTTTAGTATTAAACTTGGAGTTCAGGATGTGTCTGCATTTGCTTCCTTGTCACTTCTCTTGGGCAGTTCACCAAGCATTACTGAGAAGATATATATGTAGAATTCTGGGTTTAGACCTGGAGTTTCTCAGGGTGGGGTCCCCAGGTCAGCACTGGCTTCTGAGATGCACTTCACAAGCATCAGACTTGTAATGCTCACCCATGCAATGCTTATTGTCACTCCTGTTCTACCAGTGTCCAGAAAATCAAAGGATGAGCTATTTTTAATTAAGTTTCTTCTGGAGAGCGCAGGATCCTTTTTACCTGGGTAAACTTCTGTGCTTATCTTTTTGGAGGATGCTTCTGTTACATATAGGATAAGGAGGTAGTCTCAACCAGTTCCTGTTCTGTGCTATGTATTTATGGGGGAAATATGTGAGAAAATCTTTCTCTGTAAAAGGATGACTTTAAAATCCATGCTTATAAACACTTTATCATTGGCTGAGGTGTTTTTTGGGGTTTTTGTTTTGCATATTTTTAAGTTTTTCTGGTGAAATTTACTCATTAGTTTCCTGTAGTCAATTGTCTCTTCAATGAAGCTGTGATTTTAAAGACACCATTTCACATTGGAAGCAACTTTAATGTCCTATAATACAAGAATGTCAGATCAGTCAGTGTTTAATTTGCAAATTGAAAATCTTGCTAATGTGGCTTTTTGTGTTAAACTACTGAACTGTAAGAATAATGAATTAGTGATGCACACTTCCATGATCATTAATCTGATATTGCACTAGCTGTGTTTAAAGCTAACCATTCACAATAAAAAAGTAAATGAGCAATGTGTTACCTTATAATTAGATATGCTGCCTTGTATGTTTATTTTGGATATTAGAGCAGAAGCATTAAAAAACCCTCTACAATACAGGCTTCAGTGCCCTGTGCTGAAGTGATTGTACAGTTAATGTGAGCTTCACAGCACATATGGCTTAGTGCACAGTATGGGTTACCCTGCTTTGGATTTGCTGAGGAAAATTTTTTTTCCCATACTGATAGATTGGACAGCATTACACAACACAAACCCCTTTGTGTTTGCTGCATGTCATTGGTTGGATACTTCTAAGACCACTTGCCCAGCATCTGGCTCCTCAGTTTTTCCCTCTAAGATTGGGACTGTTGAGCCTGAAATGCTGTACCACTTGCTGTTAATATGGGCTATAAACAGCCACTGTATTCAACCTTTGTATCTCTGCAGGCTTTCTGTCTTGAAAAAATGATGTGACTGCTGAGCAACACTAAACATTAGATAATTATGTAGATGTGCTCCAGAGATTTGTTTTGAGATAAACACTTTGAAGCCATAAAATGTACTGGATCTGTAGTAAAGCTGACAGTATATTTGCCTTTAGCACAAGAGCCATCTTGCCAGCAGGAGAAAATACTACTTCCTATAAAACCCAAATGGACTCAAATGTTTTTTGGTTGGCTGTTTTTGGGGGGCTGTGGTTTGTTTTTTGTTATTTTTAAAGCACCTGGAACTGACTCTAACTAGTGTTCCTGTGTTAATTTCAGCATCTGATTCTTCCTTTTTCTGTGATCACACATGGATACTTTGAATGATGTTCTATTGGGAAGAGGCCAACTGAAAACACTTGAGCAGCAAACAATCTACTCAAATGAGACTAATCTTTGCATAACAGGAATAAAGGAGCATATTTTGAAACTTGTCTCCTTTTGCAGGAGGCAGGCAGTGCTGTTGGCATATTTTAAGGGCAAGATGTGTGTTACTGCTTGTCTAATGTCCAGTACAATGAAGCTGTGATTTGCTAGGTGCTCTCAAACCTGCAAAGTTCACCCAGACCACAAATGAAATAAGGGTTATCTGGCTGCTAATGAGATGCAAAAATGATGGTTACTGTACAGCCTCCAGTATGCAAATATAAGTAAATTAGAGTAATTAGAGTTCTCTTGAAAGCTCAGCATACTCTGAAGGGTGATGATGGGTGACTTTTTTTTCTCTGTAACTAGACTCTATAAGAGCTGGCTTCTGGTGTCCTTCTTTTTCCACTCTCAAAGAGTTAAACATGGGATGTTAATGATATGCTCTGTAGATGTACATGTGCTGCTGAAGCTGTAATTTAAAAATCTACATTTTAAGTCAGGTGATCAGTCTGGTCAAAAATTGTTGGCTTGGCTTTCTTTATCACTAAACGAGCAAGTAGATCACTGTCCTGGGT
>VZRQ01009640.1:0-26998 GCA_013397975.1 Machaerirhynchus nigripectus
CCCAACCCCTTATGAGTCTGTTTTCTTGGGAGCCAGGGGTAAAAGGCAGTAAAGGGCAGTATTGCACCCCTTTTTCCCTAAGTCTTTGCCCTCATGCCATGAGTCAGCAGGGGTTGCATTAGCTTCATCACAAAAGCAGGTGTTTGCCAAAAAGAAAGTGAAAAACAATCCCTCAGCAACCCCTTCAAGTATCCCAGACTGCACAAGACCTAGTGATGAGCAAGTTTGAATGGAGAGCTGAGGGCCTGCAGAGGCATTGCAGAGGCAATGCCACGGGTTTGCTCTCAGTGAGACAGGTGACTCTGGTCAGAGCTGGGTTTACTCCCATTTGCCCAACTTTCTCTTGTTCCTCAGGGATGAAGCCACAGCCCACAGTCATTCTGTAAAGCCAGGCAGGGTATGTGGAGGAGGCCCAGTCTGGGTGCAGGTCCAGGGAATTCTCTAAGAAACAAAAAGACGTAAAAATCTAAGGAATGTTGCACTCAGCATAACCTTTTATTCCTATATATCACAGTATTAGTTATCTTACCAAGGGTGGGTTGAGGCTAAAAATATGTTAAAAAAAAAAAAGAAGCAAAAACCAAACAAAGAAAGAAACCCAAAACCCAGCCAACCCTTGCTGACAGGTGCAAGGTGCAAGTCATGAATGTGAAAAGAAAACTCTTCCTCTTTAAACTGTAGATAATTTTGCTCTACCACCTCCTTGCATAAGAGCTGAGAAGAGGTATTTTATGGGTTCTTCAGAACCTGGGTCCAGCTACAGGAAATTGACCTGAATGGAGTGGCATTTCCCTGTTTAAAATGGTCCTGCAACTCAACCTGCTTTTTAACTGTCTTCATCTCCCAGAATTAAAGGTTTGATTTCTCTGTGTCCACAAGCTGCAGGTTGCTGGCATCATGTTGCACCAGGCATTGTAAAGGCCTATGATACACACTCAGTGAAAAGATTTCAAAAAGATTTTTTTTTAAGTGTCAGCTGGTCTGTGATGTTATCTATTAAGCTATTGTGCTCAGAGAACCCTGCAGCCAGGCATGGACCATAAGAAGAGGTGTGTAACAGATACAGGTTTGTCCTGTTTTCCTACTTCTTGCTACCCTACCCTCTATAAGCTAATGACACTACTGAAGTTCCGAGGGCAAGTGAACAATAGTCTACAACCTGCTGGGAGCTGATAGAAATATTCCTGGGTGCTTAGCAGACTCCATGCTATGTGCTGCCCTCAGCTCCATGAGGAGCTGCCACCTCCCTCTTTAGCTCTTTTCTGGCATCAGTCACCAGTCAGGCACCTCTTCCTCCTTCACTGTCCCTCTGCTGTGTGGCCGGAGGAAAATGTAGATTGGCTATCCTTACTCAAATCCCAACAGCATCCACTCTTCACACCTGTGCCCATGCATCTCCCCACTTTCCTAGCTCATGCCTCAGCAATTTCACTCAGTTGTCTTAAAAGCCAAGGTTCAGTCTCTTCCCTCCTCAGGCTGAGGTTGTCCCAGTGTCTTCAGATGGCTGTATCTCTATCACGGTTATCACCAAGTCACATTTTGCTGCCCATTAAGGCAGGTAGTTAGCTATTTTCCAGCAGGTTGCCAAGGAAACTGCCGGAGCTGAAGGACTGCAAATACTTGTGGCCTCAAAAATGGTGAGCACTGCTACTAGAAATACTGCAAAAATTCATAAACAGCTACTCAGATATTTTAATAGCTCTGGCATGAGATTCAGATACCAGTCATAAATGTCCATTTTATTTTATCACAGTACTGATTAATTCTAACACTTCCCATCTCTGTGCCATCTTCTTTAAACGCAGCCCACTGATAAAACACAGCCCTTAAAATAAACTTCAGTTTATTTTTCAACAGCTGTCCAAAATCCACACTGAATAACGGTTTGCTATGCTGTATCTAATTGAAGACCAGATGCCATTGAACTGAAGTCATCAATACCCCATACAAGTTCAGGCATCTGCTTGCATAAAACAACTTGCTTTTTTGGCTCTTTATCTTCCAGCTCTTTGGGCCAGGACCAGTCTCATCTGTGAGGTGCATTACAAGTGTAGGTAGTTGTAAAAAGAAGTCTTGATTGCCATTCTTCTCACGTCAGAGAGGATAAATTGTAAATTTTTTATTGCAAAATATTAAAATAAATTACATTTTACAAAGACTTAGCAAATATTTACATACAGTGTGATTCCAGTGACAATCAGCAACAAAGAACAGACAGACAGGCATATTATGGAGTGATAAGAGTCAGAACTGTACAAATGTCAAAAGCCATACGAAAGATAAGCTAATTTTTAGAAGTTAAATCCATCACAAATGGAATGAATCCCATGAGGCACAAAAATTACAAGTCTGCAACAAAGTTCTTTTGTTTAGTCAACAGACTTGTCTATTGCTTTTTGCTCTCCTCGTCTGTCTCTACACACTCTCCCAGATCAACTGGAGGAAAAATAAAATCTTAGCATATACAGCTGTGTCCCCATGGATCTGTTATCAGTCTGGTTTTAATTCTGCGTGCTTTGTGATATCCATTGCCAGCAACAGATTCACGAATCATTAGTTCAGAAAAATTTAACACTCCAATTTTGTATTTCCTCAGTGACTTCGTACCAGTGTATCAGGTGTGTCAGACTGCCTGATGTGAGACAGGTATCCAAAAATGATGCCCTTCTGGTGAAAATAGGCTTCAATAGCACAATACAAATGCAAAAAACATAACAATGATGTCATGAAAAATGGGGTCACATAGTCTTACAGCACTTGAAAGGCCTTTTGTAGGAACAGACTTCCATGGTCACATTTCAGGACTTTTTTTTTTTTTTAAATTTTTTTTTTTTTTTCATTTTTGGGGGGAAAAAAATGAAAGTACTGGCTCATCTTGGCAAAATTAGTAATTGAACCCATCCTTCACATGATGTGACTGGAAATGAAATTAACTTGTAGGCAATAGTTAGAAAGAAGAGTTTCCACTGCTATTCCATCCCTTCCTTATACATGATTTTAAGTCTTTTTTCCTTCTTTGTTTAAAAATCTCCCTTTCCTCTCTTTCCAGGAAGAGATCTGTCTCACCTATAAAAACAATTCCACAGCTTTAAGAAAATTGTTAACATTATTAGTTATCCAAATGAAATCTTAATTGGCATCCGAAGAAAATGTTTCCAGATTGACCAAATAATTGAAATAACTACAAGGCATAACCAGGTAGCACTGGGGAATTCACTCAGAGGCACTTTTGGAGCTGAACAGAAGAAAATCCAGCCTGGACACCCCTCTAAGTCACTACATGTAAATCTGAAGACAGAAAGACGTTAGTTTAGATCCCCCAGGCAGCTCCTTTTCTCAAGATGTGGAAGACAGGCAGGCAAAAAGCTGTCTCGTTTAGCACTTCGGCACTTCTGAGATGGCACCATAATTTTAAAAAACCCTGGGAATGGTTTAGCCTTTTAGAGAGAGCCACTATGAAAGCTATGCACCAACTAAACCCCTCCAAAACTCTGAAACATGTAGGGCTTAACAAGACCAATTCTGTTGGCCCCTGTGTAAAGAGGAATTTTTTCCCAGTGTTAAGATTACATTAAGGCACATGGTGGGATATCTTGAGAACAGTTTTGTGAGGTGTGATCATGTTTCCCCGAAAAACTGGGAATATTGTACTTTGTTTTAATAAATTTAAACTATTACTTTAAATCCCATGATACTTATTATGCAGACTTATAGTCTATGCTGACTACACTGGGAAAGGCCAGAGAGCCACATCTAGCTTGATAATATGAAACAGATCCCATCTATTCTCAGCTCTGGCGTACAAGTGCACTTCCCTACACAGAACAGATCTGGGTTCCAGTGTGCAACATCCCCTCCCAATCAAAGCAGCCCAGCCAAGTGTCTGGGTTGTATTATTTCAGTATTAAAGAGAATTTTTTCTTTCTTTTTTTCCTTTTTTTATTTTTTCAAATGAAGATTGGACTATGCTTTTCCATTTCACACACTTGCTGAAAGTCTTTTCTTTCCTCGTTGTCCTGTAGCTTTCCAACTTACTAAAACTTTGATCTTTTCCTCAATAATGGAAGACAAGTTGGAGGACAACAAAAGCTATATGGAGTGCTTTCTCATTTTCTTTTAAGTTAGTGTGGACTTCTTAAAACAAAAAATTAAAAAAAAAAAAGAAGGCTAGACTGACTACATGAGCATCCTGTGCATCATGCACATAATCCTACCCAACATTTCTTACAGTTATAAAGTACAGCTGTCAACCACAAACCTTCAGATACAAAAACCTGAAGGGCTTGGAGTAATTTTAAAACAGTGGGGATTAAGGTATCTTACTAGAAGTAAGAATCTTCTTGATACAGCCTCTCCTGCTTTCCTGTCAGATACAAGTCAAATTCATCCAACCACCCTTGCTCCAAGTAGCATAAATATAAAAAAACTTGATTATAAATGAGAATCTGTCTTCAACACTACTACCATAAACTGCAGATTAAATACCAAATCAAATTATGTTGACTCCACAGTTGTTTAGTATAACACAGGTGGACATGAGCTGGCCACCATTTCGTCATTGTGTTCACATTCTATTTGAAAAAATGTAATATATGTGGAAAATTCTAGGAAAGAAATAGACTAGTAAAGACAGTCCCTTGTTTCACAGTCAATAACTTCAAAACTTCCCATCTAAGGGCTATCCAAGCAGAGTGCCAGTTTCCAATATATCCTCCTTCTGTGGAACAGGCCAGCAACTGAAGCTGCAACCAATATTTGTAGTTATCAGAAATAGCTAGTAGTTTAAGATTAGCACTGCAAGGTTCCATAAGCTCTTCTTACAGAGCTAGTGAGTCTGCCAGCATTAAACTGAAAACAAGACTGAGACACTGAAAATTTTTAACTGTTCATTGAACTTCAGAAACTTTCAGACATACCAGAATTACTTAAATACTCTAAAACTAAACAGATCAGCAGAACCTGACATGTTAAGGTTTAAAGATCTTGGCTATTTTCTGTTCCAAGTATACTGGGTAAAACTGAAGTCAGTACCTTTTGCCAGCATATAAACAAGAGCCTCACTTGAAAGAGTTGTCAGGGTTAATGCATAGATATGGAAAAAGAAAGTAAAATAAGACCATGGTAAAATTTCTTTGTAGCCAAAACAATTTGGGCATACATGTTACGAACAGACATGCTTCCTTCTAGTGAGCAGCCCATCTCCAAGTCAAAAGATAATACTTTTAGAAGCTTGGAACCAAAGTTCTTCTAAAAAAAGCGCCTTATGGCCTGAAGTCACTTGATCACATCTCAGTTTGCCCAAGGTTTGATACTGCCCAACCTTCTTTCAAGTGGTATAGAATAACCATTGTATATGCACATAGGTCAAACTCTAAAAACAAAAAAAATATACAAAGTGTAATCAACTGTTTCAAAAATCATCTCCCATTCAAGTCATGTCTGAAGTACCAAGGCAGGGAGGAACATCAAACAACAATACTGACTAACACACTGCCCAGATCAGCAGCAGTGCTACAGGTCCCTTCTGACAGGCATTAGGGCATTTGGAGAGTATCTGTGCTTCCCAAGGTGATTTTTTCCTAAGAAGAACAGTGTCAATAAAACTTCACCTGTACACAGATACTGTATAAGGTTCATTCAAGTATTTCCTTTAGGAAATGGACAGTGGAAGGACACTTTCAACATAAAAAAAGTTCATTGCATCCTGCTTGTGCTCATACATGCTTTGATCAATAAGTCTTCCAGTCACTTTACTCTTTTAACAGTTCTGGGGCTGATGTGCAGCTTAGCAGCCCAACTGGCGAGCTTCATCCCAGATGATTCTTCCTTAATAGAGGGCTCCTTCTCAATCCATTCCTTTGGAACTCCTAATTTTAATATTTTATTTATGACATTAGAATTCACTATAATTTGACAAGCACTGACAAATTCTACGGAGATGTTTCAGAAGCTTCCTTCTCAGTCTACCAGCACACCTCAGCTCAGATCTGTGTGTCCTGGCACTCCGTCCAAAGTTTCCCATTAAGTACAGCGTGCTAGCGCCGTTTTTTGGCAGTAACAACTTAAAAATGGGCAACCCCCTTGATATCATCTGTGATAAAAGCAGGATTCAAGTCCAGGTTTTCAGAGGTGAAAGGCTAATGGAGTAACCGAACATATTCGATGCCCAAAACAGTCTTGCAACAGTATAGTTACACTCCCAAACTCCCTCCTCAATGAAATGCATGAACTCAGAGCAGATCCAGTGTATTAACTAGTCTTTTCTATTTTGTTCAAGAACCATAATATCCAAAGAAGGAGTGGGACTCCAAATTCAACTGTTATTTTACAAGTCTTTCAGAAAAGCAAAGCTGATGGGCTCAGAAGCCAAGTTAGGATGGGAAAAAGAGACTGGAATTTCTTAGTTTGGGACTTGCTTTTGTTTTCAAAGAGACAGGAGAAGCTGCAAACATACTTTTCTCCTTGCTCTATGTTCAATATGCATTGACCACTTTCAGAAATCCATTGTCCAGCATGCTTCACGTGGCAGCCTTCACATTGCTTACTGTATTATATTCATTCATCAGTTGTTCATAAGGCACAGAAAGTTCTAGCTCATTATTGGTAAAGGTAGATTCATCAGAGGATGGGAATTTTACCAGTTTTTTTGCAGTTTCAGATTCCTCTGCAAGATTATCATCCATAGAGGATTTTGACGTTTCCTCATCATCTGAGATATCTTCCTCTTCATCATCTTCTTCATTTACAAATGTTATATTGGCATTCTCAAATATTAAGGGTCGATAGTCTCTGGAATCCCACACTTCACCTTCTTCTTCACTAATCCTGTCCAGCTGGTTTACAAACATGGTTCCTTCTAGAGGGCTGTCTCCAATACGTTTATCATGGAGGGGTCTCAGTACATGACCATTCTGAATGTCCAGGGAAGCCTCATCATACTCAAATGACTCTGTCTTTGTGTAAGTCACCTGAACATCTATACTGGCATTCATTTGTTTGGCATTTTCCACTATAATCATTTTGTCATTGCTTGTCTTCAGGGCCTTCTTCCCAATTTGCTTTATAAGGTCATTGTAGGTCTCTTCCTTCTTTGAAAGAAAACTGAAAATGTTGACATCCTTTGAGGCACCCATTTGAAGGGGTTTTTTAGACCGAGGATGGTTGTCAAATGACTCTTTTCTTTTTTTCCTCCGTTTCTTGATTGCTTTGTGGACTTCCACAAACATACTGACCTTCCAGTTAACAAAGAGTGAGAGCCAAGCTAGTCCCAGATAGATCCATAACTCCACAAAATATCTGTAAAGCGCATGATAGTTTGCATCTGGATTTACACCTACAAGAAATTAAAACCAAAAACATTACTGAAAGATTCACAGCTGATAAACCTTTGAAGCTATGACCCTGAGAATTACTCTGTACCTCACTAAAAGAGCCTCCTTATTTGAACATTGGTCTGAGAGGTACCAAGTGGGGATCTGAAAGAAAAAGTTGATCCCGCATCATCCACGTCTTGGCCGCACATATTCTGACCTCTGGACTAACAAAACAAAAATGCAGCATATTTATCATCTCCTTATAAGATATAAAAGTGAACATTTTCCTGTTTGGAAACTACAAGTCTTCTTCCTGCCACTGTGGTTTGTATATATAGGCACCTTCCTTGAGAAAAAGATTCAGAGTTCCACTTGCAAGGACCACCTCTAAAGCCCTGAACAAAGCATTGGATTTTAGAGAAAGAAGAGGCTGAGGAGGGAGAGAGGAATATACTCAGCATTCCCCACTGACTAGTTCTAGGCAGGCGTAGAGAGCACTGCCCAATGCCTACACATCCTGCTTAGTATACTGGATCCCATGCACAGGTGCACAACTATCATGGTGGATAGGGCAGCTCCTTGCCTGAAATAGAGACCTGGGGCACCAGAAGGACTTGGGAACTCTAGAACTTGGCTGTGAAATTAACCCAAAAAAGGCCTTCAGGTGTCTACACCAACAGTGAAGAGACAGGTCCAGTCCACTGGATCAGTACCAAGCCTTAATGGAATGTTTTATTCTGCAAAATGTGCTGGAAAAGCTTAGAAAACATCTTTTCAAGTTACAGTTTGGAAGTAAAATTGCCACACTATGCATGCAATGAAGTAATACATAAAATACAATTACTGACCAGCAACAAAATCTCCAAATCCGATGGTGGTGATAGTGATGAATGAGAAATAGAGGCCTTCAATGTAATTCCATCCTTCAGTCATCATGAAGACAAAGGGAGGAATAACCAGGTGGACCAAGACACCCCAAACAATGAAAATAGCAGTGCATGTAATTTGGGCTTTCCTCTGTGAAGAAAAAAGAAAAAGTCAGGGAAAGATCTCAATTTTTTTTTTCCCACCCATGGCACCAAGAATCATCTGACAGTACCAGATATTTCAGAGTTTTGTGCTAACAATTTAGCTACCATAATTAAAAGTCACTAAAAGCGACTGAAGTAAACACACTCTTTTTTTGCCTTTAGGCAGAACTCCCTATTCTTACAACCATTTGCTCAAAAAGGATTATTTCCCCATAGTTTCCTTTCACACTCTTGGAAGAGTTTAATGAGTCCCTGGTATTTTATTAATTGGCATGGGATATGGACATAGCACTTTAGTCTAAAAAGCCGTCAGTACCTCTAACTTTCCTTTTACTCATTTGAATACAGAAGATCAGAAGTGTTTTAAGATGTTTCTCTCCTATTTATGTCTCCTTCCCTTTGCCACTCCTGCAACCTCTGTACAAAACTGCACATACACGTGTAGTTCACTATTATTTTCTGTACTTTCTTCTCAGGTGCAAAACCAAGAAAGTTCTTGCTCTGTTTCCGAAACCAGGACCCAAAGCAGTCCCAGTACCCTCCAGGCACTCACTATGACCCTGCATTGCCTCCCATCTCTGTGCAGAGTTAGAACTGAGTATTCACTGGCAGTGGGGAAGGGAGGGAAGGGGAGAACAAAACCCAAACAAACAATCACCAAAAAACCAACAAAATGCCACAAACAAAAAACCACAAGCCAGTAACTCCGAACAAAATATTATTTTGCAGTAGGTTCACTGCACAGCAGGAAATATTCATGCTAGCATGCAGGCAGGTGGGAGCCAAACAGGACAGCTTTCTTCATTTCCGTGCCTGAAGGAGCGTGAATGAAACGTCTGTGAATCGAAGCCTCATGTACATTTGTCCTAAAGGTCTTCAATGTAAGAAGCAGTACCAAAGGTTTCTATGAGATCTCATTTTGCTAAACTTCTTGCAGAACTAACACATCAGACCCAATCCCTCTTTTAGTTATTTCAATGCAACACCATTTGGGAAAATTCATATTTGTGCAAGTGTTCACTTACTACAAGATAAGCGGGCAAGTTAAGAAGTGTAAGCTTAATTCATGCATCAAAACTACACAGTTCAAGGGTAAACAAGTAAGGGCTTACCAGGCTTACTCCTCTTTTCGTCAGAAACTGGCCCAGCCTCTTGGCACGTCCTCCAAAGAACTTCCCTAGAGCACTGATCCACGTCAAACAGAGAGGAACTCCAAAAAGCCCATAAAATATGCAGAAGAGACGCCCAGCATGTGTCTTTGGAGAAACATTTCCGTAACCTGAAAGAGATAAGTATGTGGTCCATCTGTTCTTCAGTTCTTGCTGAGCTCTTGAGTTCCTTGAGTTCTCTGTTGAAGAGAACTCAAGGCACTTCTACCTGTACACGAAACAACACTGTGTGGGCTCCCACTGTGTCAGGCACTCTTTACTTCACCATCTAAAGGGGATTTTACTCCAGCTGCTGATCTTCTGAATCTGGATGCCTTCCAATTTGACGCTAGCAAACATGCAAAAAACCTGCACTATAAGAGCTCCCTATATTTTGTGCATCTTTTTCTGGACAAGATGGGATACATAAAAAATAATACTCATCTCAAAACTTCCGATATGATGCCCTAATCTTAAGCAGCACTGTTGAAAACTTGATTTGATTCAATTTTATGGAATGAAACTCAAAATTCATCCTGAAGCTAGCTCCCATGTGAAAGATCCACTATACACATTTAATTTGTGACCTGGTAACTTTGCAGGGTAAGAGTTTGTGAGTTAAGTGCAAGATATTTCAAATGGATTTAGTTCTTTGCTGGTTACAGAACCTAACAGGGCATTACAGACTCAAGCTCTAAAATCAGCAGCCTATTTTCTGAACTTCTGACAGAGTTTTCTTCTTTAGGTGTGTTACTGACTTCAGTGTTTTGTCATAAGTTATAATATAAGCTGGGTATTGTGAATTTCAAATAATAAAGAAAACCACAGTACTGCATATGGTTTAACAGTAAGACTTCTACATCCAGTCCTCTCTGCTATTTTGCATTCCTTTTTTTTTAATTGTAGGTGCAACAAGTGTCTAACAACACCATGTAGAAAGATTTTTCTGTAAAAGCAGAAGGCAAATGATGCTGAGTTCTGAAAACCTATATAACAGAGGAGGAAGAAGTCTTTCAGTGCAGAGGATCTTACAAGCACAAATCAGTAGTGATATTTAAAAAACAACAGCTGTTCTGCTTCATCTTCTTTTAAGAGGTGGATAAAAAGTCTAGACAGTTCTACAAGCCAGGAACACTGGTAATTTAGTAGTAGCTCAAGAGGATGTGTGTGTGCAACAAGACAGCAATACAAAAACCTCATATGCCCTTGCTTTAGGTATTAGTTAAATGGAATGCTTTGTTATGCTTTTGTTTTGGAATTTTACAATTTGAAAATTAAAGTGCATTAATGAATGGAACTGGAACGACACCAGCCAACCCCAACAGCACCTTTAATCCATTACTGATTGGAAAGGCACACTTTTCTCTTCTGTACACCCATGGAGAATGACAAAACCCTCATTTTTTTCCTCTATGAATCCACAGGTGAATGCATACCCTAGGCGGCTCCAGCCATGGGGACTTAATTCAGTGGCACCCTTGACACAGAAATGGGAGAATACAAACACACTGAAGCCTACAGAAAACTACAGTTAGGAAGGCTGATATAGTAAATATTTACCGATTGTAGTGATCACAGTAGCAGCAAAGATCACAGCGTTAGGCCAATTCCAGTTGTTGAAAGTATTGTTCCCAGTGATGGCAACCCCCTGTCCAGCAGCATCTGACACAATCTGCAAGGAAAAAGCTTACGGTCAATCTTGTAGAATCCTAGCAGCCTAAAAAAGAAATGTGTCCGTCCCTCTCAGGTTTTCCCCCTTAGCTCATACTTTCAAAATAATCTCTGAGTTTTTTGTGGCCTAGTATATTCACTAACAATAATTTTATTAAATACTAAAAACTTCCTTCTCATAAGCAAAAGTAATGCAGGTGCTCTGACATTTAAATAGGGAGTTTTAATTAGTTAAACTTTTAGTTGATTTACAAGTTTAAACCGAATGGATTTCTTCCAGGCAGCAAATAACACTCCTCCAGACTGAACTAGCATTTAACCTCCAGTGCAGATCTTGAATCTGGTTTAATATTAGGGACATCTTCAGGACTACTATCCATTTCAAAACACTGTTATGTGCCTCAGCTTGACTTGGGTATGAATGTCATAGGACCCTTGGCAAAGCTCATGTGATTCATGTTAATTCACCTGCTGTCTCTACCAAAGTCACACCACCTACAAGCAAACTGCAAAACTGTACATTTCAAAGACAGAGGAATTAACATTTTTTTCACAGCATTTCATGCAACAGGATTCCAATCATTGTCCTTGAATCAGAGCCTTTTCTTCTCCCATGCTGGAATCTGGTACGCCACAATGAATGCAAAGCACTCATTAACAATTGTCCAGGGAAGCAGGTGAGGCCAGCAGCAGATTTCAAGAAGTTCAGCCAGTCAGTTTTTTGACAGCTCTTCACATCTCCAGGTGGCTCAAGAATTCTTAACCACCTTTACCTTTTGTAGGAAGGGGCTTGGCCGAACTAGACTCCCCTCCTTCTCCAAAATTAGATTCTAGAAAACACATTGATTAAAACACCCTAATTACTATTTAGTGCAGAACGTGAAAGTTTCAGATCAGAACCATGCATCTTGCCGATGCTAGTGTGCATTTCTACCTCCCCAGAATAACAGAAAAAACCCAAACCAATTTACTACATTGTCTCTGGGAAAACTCTAGTTATTTAAATCTTTGCCCTTTGACATCATGATGCAGTTAAAACCCTGCTAGACTACTCTGCTTTTTTCCCTTCACTGTAAATATTGAACAAAGCTCTGAGGCTACACCCATACACAGAAAAGGTGAAGATATCTCCAAATGTTGATTTATTACGTTACCCACATTCCTGCATTTCTCCCTCAATAAGTGTTGAACATAAAAGCTATCTTCAGCTGACTACCTAAAAAATTGGAAGTGATATACCTTTTCTAAAAAACTTCTTTTGGAAATAAACACAACAGGTGATGTTTATCTTAAACTGGCAAGAACTTATAAAGGTAACTACATCCAACTCTTCCTTCCCCCATCACCCCTTCCTTCCTTTCTACTTGATTAAGATCTGATCTTGGACCCAGCAGAGACTCAACACAAAGTTCAATCACTACTGAAAACATACACAAGTTAACACAGGTTTTAATTATTCTTCAGACTTAATACATATCACCACCCTCCTACTGTAATAAAAATGCCCTCAAAGTGAATGTATTGTGCATATACAAGATGCAAAAAACGTAATTAAAAATGCACTTTCAACACAGAAGTTGTTACAGAAGATAAAAGAAGCATTGAGAGTGAAGGAAGGTAAAGCAGTAGTTTTTTTTTTCCTCCTGGTAAACTCAAAGGGTGTGCAAAACTGCATGCAGTACCTTTCAATAGCCTACAGGCTCTGGATAGAAAAGGACAGAGTTCTCACCAAGGCACTCATTTGTCATGAGAAAGTGGTGTACAAATGAGAAGCAGCCCTAAAACAGGCAGGTCAAGAGCAGGCAAGAAGACACACAGTGCCAACACAAGAGATCATCTGAGAAGACACCAATCAAAGTACAATCACTCATTTCTGCCATGGTCTGCAGATGAACTTCCTAAAAGTCCCAAAGGACACCCAAAACACCTGAAAAACACAATCTGTTATCTACTATCCTTGAACAGATGCCTTGACTTCTTCCACTGCCTAAGTATTACACTAAGCACCAGTTTTCCAGTAATTTTCCATTCCATAAACAGACTTGGATTTCTTTAGTTGTTGTTTCCTCACAGAGCAAGTGATCTCTAAGAGACCCAGTGAACTATCTGTTCCCATTGTCACAGGCCATGATCTCATTACTCCACCTTGGTCTGACCTCATGAGCTCAGTTTCCCAGTACATACTATTATGTCAAGACCTGCCAGGATTTGAGGTCTGGAGGTTTAAAGGGGGCCCAGATCTGAGGGGAAGAAGCTGCTGGACTGAGTGACACATAGCTGCCCTTCACAGCCAGGCAGCTAACATTTGGGGGGAGACGGGCAGTTCTACAAGTTATATAAACTCCTGATACAGAGAACCACAGATAATTCTCCAGACACAGCTGACACCCTCTTCCTGTCCCTATTTGCACACAGCTATTGGCTATTAGCACACAATTATCTATGATCCACAGTCCAGTCTTTTAAGTTACTTTATGCCTGCAGTAAGTCTGAATGCACTATATGCATCCCAGCTGCAGGAATGAAGATGGTCACACAACATGCTTAGATAGCTGCAGGAAGTATGTAGCTGCTTTCCAAGCAGCATAATTTTTGCCCATACTGAAATAATTAAAGATTTTGGCTTAAAAAATGTGAGTGGACACTACGAGTGAACAGCAAACATGTTTGTGGGGTTTTTTTTGCTTGGCAAATCTGTTAGGCTCTAATGTCAGAGATGCCTTTATCTTCATTTGCTAGGATACAGAATGCCCCAAGGTGGCTGTGCTTGATTTCTCAAACTACAGAAAACTCCCTCCAAAAAGTCTTTGGATTGTAAAATAGGAAGCAAGGAAGAAGAGGGTAGATGGTGCAAGTGTTCTTAGTATCCTGAAAGACGTAATTTAAAATACCTTTTCCAGTATGCCCAAACACGAAAGCTGAAAATAGCTAACTCATAATTTATAAGTCACCTTAGGTCTCACCTCAGGACAGTTCATACTGATAAAGGCAGGACTGTGTTCGCAGTCAAATGTCTTTTGCCTCACAGAATCAAATGCCCTCTTCTCCCTCATTCCCTATTACTCCAGTTCTGCTTCTTGGCAAAGGAAAAAGGCAAAGAAGTTTTAGAGACTCTGGTGTTATTGTTGAAAGTTTAACAGACTTAAAACTACTACCTCTTCTGATGACACTAAAACAAGTAGAAAAAGGGATGTAATTTGAAAGTAATCAAGCAGACAATATGCTCCATTTGCAAGGCACCTCTTCCCACTTCCCCACAAACCCCAGCCCTGCTCCAATACAGCCTTGTGTTTCCTGGCTTTGGTGACATTTTTATTAACCCTCTGATGACCACGGGAACTCCAGACTGACCAGGTATCAAAGGAAATAGTTGTTAAATCTCCTCTATCTTGGACCAAGGAGAGGAATTCAGGCACATACCACTTGAATACCCCCTATATAAGTAAGAGTAGGGCTGAGAAATTTTCAAAACAGATTCAAAAATAGCAAAGCAAAGTCTTGACCCAAATAGGTCACACACCACTACTGATTTTATTCTAAGAGTTAAGGAGTGCAAGAAAGTTGTGGTACAGGTTTTGCATAACAAGTAGGAATGATTTAATATTTGGCATGAATTCTTAAAATACTCTGACAAGGAATAGTTGGGTCTGATGACAATAAGCAATAGGAAAGAAAAAGGACCTGCCAGATAGACAGGTACACCAGACTGAAGACAGAAGACAATAAATCAGCTATATATAAACTAAAGCAACAGATCCTGCCCCACAGGCACCCTATTACGTACAGGAACAACAGCCAGTTATTGCTCAGAGCCAGGTCTTGTTTGAAGAGGCTGAAGCCTCCCATGTTATGTAAGTCTAATGGCAGCTTTAAGGTTCTCCCAGTGGTATGAACAATTGTCTTTTGAAATGCTGTTTTTCCACAAGAAAGGAGATGTAACTGAACTATTAAGCCTGAAATCAGACCCAGTAGCTTTCATTCTACTCTCAACACTATTACAGTGTAATGGACAATCACAGCTCCCTACTGGATCCAAAAGCTGAATCCATTAAAGCAGTAACTGACCCATCCTTTGAGGGCTGCTAGGCTTGGTCCTCACTTCTGACTCCAAAAGAACATAGGAGTAATTTTGCTTCTTTCTCAAGTTCTTTTATCAAGGATGTAAAGATTTAGTGCACTGAAAAACACTGAATTACGAATCTACCAAGGACTTTCGAGACCTTCCTACAAGGAATAAAAGCTTTAACAGCAATCTTTTTTCACATTGCCATCAAAATCTTTTATACAATTTGAAGAAACCAGAAAAGTCCAGTAGTTATCTAATCATAGGTACGTATAATACTGACAACTTAGCCAATTGCAATAAAATTGTCCAGGGTAATAAATTTTAAATTTAAACTATCAGATGAAACTCGTATACTGCTGTTCATTTTTAACCAGATTTCAGTTTTAATCAAATGCAGTAGCAGCAGGGCAAAGCAGACAGGTGAAATCATACAAGCAGTTGTATGAACAAAAAGCCTAAAGGAACTCCTGGTTACCTTAAAAATACATAAACAAATAAAATCCATGCCATGCAAATCACACACTGTTTTACAGGTCCCACATGGGTTTTTCAGTGACTTAGGTTTTCTGGCTCCAGCTATAAAGTTACAGTAGCAGTCAGCTGTTTATAATAATCATATTTTTAAATGCAATAAAAACATATTTAATTGTTAATGAATATCTTTTCAATAATAAAAAACTGGAGTCACATGTTAAGACTCCCAGGTCAGATACAGATTACAAAGTTCTGCTGACCTGGATAATATTGTCTCAGGATTGATTACACATATGTAAAGGGAAAAGAAACCTCCCAGCCAATAACCTTTTTGAAGGAAAAATGTCTGTGGGTGGTCACAGCTAGATTGACAGGGCAGCCTCTTCGGACTCATTATGCAGACAGGCAGCACAGTGGCGATGGCCACAGATTTCCTGTCCTGTTGGCATATTGCACTTTGATGTCTGCTTGCACATTAAAAGCAGCAGAACCTATTTCACAGGCACAGTCTGAATTTTGTAAGTACTTTATAGCTAGATCAAGTTGTAGATTCACAGTCAAACTAGAATATATTAACCCTGGTTTATAGCTGTCATAGTTCAACTACTGGGTTTAGTTGTTAAACAACAAATATATATGTAATATAATACTAAATGCCATAATCTATTGTTCTGAATTATAGTCACTGGAGAAAGTGAAAACAAACAAACAAAGCAGATATTGAAGGTGATTGGCTTTCACCCTGCACCCCTGATGTGCCCCAACTGAATGGAAGATACTGTCCATCAGAGAAAATACTTTCCTCTCTGGAATACCTTGGCAGCTTGGGGTTTGGGCAAGGAAAGGGAAAGTGAAGCCAACTATGCAACTAATGTTTTTACCAATGAGTAAAAAACTCTTTCTCCCCAATTACTTTTCATGTCTAGATATATGAGGTGCATACAAGTAATGTTCTATTAAAATTTCCTGTTTGAGTTCTTGAAAGACTTTGTATTAACCTATATATTCTTTCACCTCTCATCCCAGCCTCAATTCCAAAGACAGACACAGTACTGCTAAGAAAATCTTGCTGTGCCACGCTGCTTACTTTGGTAGCCAGAGACGCAACGTGGCAGAGCTGCAGAAAGCTGAGGGAATTCACATACAGTGAAATTATTTCACCGAGGCAGCAGAAAGATCAGCTATTCCCATGTCATCTTTAGGACGGCTGCTGTACACGTGTCTGCGCACACAAATGGAAGCTCATCACTTCTTGGAAAGGAAAAAAAATTCTTTAAGGATTAGAATATAAAAAACCCACACAGCCTAGAATACAGAACCAGCAGCATCTATTTGGACATGCTTATTTCTTCTACTTGGCACCTGGCACCTTTTGTATGTAAACTGCTCAAGGCAAGAGCTCTCAGGAAAGGATGGTAGTACCCATCCTCCCCTTCTGAGCAGCTCAAAGCCACCAGAAAAGCACACACTTGTGGTTCCTGCCATCTTTTATCACTCCCATCTCTAGTGTAATGATAGACTTACCCTGACTGCTTGCTTGGACTCAAGGGTTCCCAGCTGAATCATGCTGGCATATGACCAGGGCCAGCACATAGGGCCAAGTGCACAAGGCCTTTGAGGCTGCCTTCGCCACTCGACAGTCTCTGCAGGATTACACGAACCAGCAGGACTTAGGATAGCTGACCTCTCATTTCCCTCTCAGCATTATCTGTGTTTGCAGTATGAATTTTGTGTTTGTCAGGGCAAGAACCATGCCAGATGTAAAAAGAAGTCTTTTAGCTGAGCCCTGGATTTCCTACTTGTCTTCTATGGGGAATGGTTTGCGACCTTTTTTGAGAAAGAAAAATAAGACAAATGAACCACATTGTTACTCTGACAGGCAACACCCTTGTGTCTTGCTAACCTGTGAAAGTTTTACTGTCCTTTACTGACCTATGCAGAGAGTTGAGCTGGAAGGTGGTTGGGGCAAGAGGTGCAGGATATGAGTCAGCAGCACCTGCACTATAGAAGGATGGTGGGAATTAACAAATTCCACATTAAATGAAGAGGACATTAGTTGACTACACAAGTCTGATTCTGGATCAACTGAATATAAAGGAGTGAATCCTCAGCTGGCCTATATTAAACTAGGTTCTGCAAGACTCTTGATAATCTTAGAACTTGTATAGTCTGTTTTAACAAACAAAACCCAAGGCAGAAATAGCTCGTTTCTAACAGCACAATGGGGTTATGGACAGTTGCCACCTACCACAAGGTCAAAGTCCAAACTGAAACAAAAAATTGGAAGTAGCCATTGAGGGAATAACAGTAACTTTCACTTCTAGAAGAACAGAAACTCCACAAGCTTCAGGTTTGGTGTTGACAGATGTAAATAACACACATAACCAAAAGAATACATGAAGATTTTGCAAAGAACTAGAGAGATCACTACGAGTATACAGGATTCCTTCCCCCTTATCTATGAATTGAATTAGGAAAAAAAAACCCAAAAACAAACCCTGGAAAGCAAGTGTTATTTCCCAGGTTTACATTCCTGCGTAGATCAACTACAAATAGCAGGGGATAAGTTTTTCCCTTGCTGTCATAACCAAACACTTTATATATGCAGTGCAAGTGCTATTGCAAGTAGTATTTGGATTTTTCAATCAACAGTTTAGTCTTAAAATATAGTTCTCCTATCAAAGGAAAAAGTTTTGAAAATTCCCCGTAGGGGAAAAAAATCCTGGCAAAATATGGTTTAACATACTTCAAGGGAAGAGTTTTTTCCAGCAATAGCAAGATTTAATCCAGAATGAGATTATAATTTCACACTTCTATCAATACAGCAGGTAGAGTATTATCTTCTCACTTTCCCACAGTCTTCAGAGAAAGAAAAACAAGAAAGAAAGAAGTCTTTTTTTTTTAACTGCTTCAGTGAGTCAGTGGTTCTTGTTTGTGTGCTTTTAATAAGGCAATTATAAAAGTTATTTAAAATTGCTACAAGTGACTTTAAATGATCCACCAGTATCTTATAGCATACAAAACAGAAAGGCATATGTGGCGTTCGAATGCACTGTATATAACACACTTTATCCAAAAGATTATATAACAAGACTGAACTTGCTCTGCAGAAAATGTTTGGCTAATCTTGTTGATTCTTCATGCACCCAGCCAACTTCTTAGTGTTTCATTCTGTTCATGCAACAGTGCTTCTCAATGCATAAATGAATTTCAGAACCAAGACACTATTGCTTTCCCTTCATTATGCTTTACTTTGGTCTGTCAGGAACTTGTACCTTTACCTAAGCAGAATTTTTCCTACCTAATTGAGCCTCCAGCACATGCCACTTCATACAAAGCTGTCCCTACATCTAAGCCTGATATTTAAAGAATGCATGTAAATACATGCCTGGTTTTCACTTTGCATAGTTTTGTGATACAACAGACAGCAAACTAGACATCATGTTTGGCTGTTAATTTAGAACACAGCACACCCAGAAGGTTTCTTGATTTCTTATTTAGGTCATTTTGTCACAATTCTTTCTTTTTTTTTAAGTGGGGAAACTCCAGTTCCTAGACTTCAACGTGGCTGGCATTTCTTTTCTTTTAAAGCAGTCTTGCTAGTTTTATTAGATGGAGAAAGCACAGAGTGGGATACCTTGTCCTTTACCGGACTTTGAAAGCAGATTCCAGTGAAAGTAATTAAGTACACGCTATGAAGAAAACTGTGGATTAGAGAGCGACATCCCTTTTAATTTACTGATTAACCAGCACAGAACAGGCTGTCCAGTAAGAACACCAAAGACAAGGAACTACTAAACAAGATACTACCAAACACAGAGAAACACAGAAGTGGTCTTTACCAGAGAGAAAATACTCTTGACTAAGTATCTGCATCACTGTGCTCTTAAGAAGCCCTGTGTATGTCCTTCAAAGGACATAACTGAGTTTGAAGAGGGGTTAGAAAACATTCACATCTTAATCCTACACACATACCTTCACACTTGAGATATTCACTATTTAGTATAATTCTGAGGAAGCTTCTCTAAGGTTTATTTAGGTGCTCAGAACTGAGGAAGAACACTGACATATACCAAAGCAAACTGGAACTGCTCAACATGAGCTCCAAAATCTCTCTGCAAAAGAGTTTGTTGGATATGCCAGTGAATTCCTATTTGCATCTGAAGTTCTATCACATTAGCTGTTCTTAAATTTCACACTATCCAATCCCAGAATCGCCTGTACATACAGTGAGATTCAAACAACAGCATCCCTGCTATGGGTTAGTGAATCTATTGTGTTTGTGTGGCCATGCTTTGCTAGTGGGGGGGCTACAGGGGTGCCTTCTGTGAGAAGCTGCTTGAAGGTTCTGCCATGTCCAGCAGAGCCAATGCCAGCTGGCTCCAAGACAGATGTGCCACTGGCCAAGGCTGGGCCAATCAGAAATTATGGGACCACCTCTATGATAATGTATTTAAGAAAGATTTAATAACCTGAGTTACTGCTCAGATGTAACTGCAGCCAGAGCAGAGAGGAGAGAGAATGTGAGAGGAAGAGCTCTGCAGACAGCAAGGTCAGTGCAGAAGGAGGGGGAGAAGGTGCTCCAGGCTCTGGAGCAGAGATGGATGCCCGAGAGGAGGCTGTGAACCCATGGGAGGCCTGTGCTGGAGCAGGGTCCTGGCAGGGATCTGCAGACCCGTGGAGAGAGGAGCCCCTGCTGGACCAGGTTTCCTGATAGGACTTGTGATCCCATGGGGGACCCATATTGGAGCAGGCTGTGTCTGAAGGATTGCACCTCATGGAAGAGTGACCCAGACTGCAGCAGTTCACAGAGAACTGCTGCCCATGAGACACTCACGTTGGAGACGTTCACAGAAAATTGTCTCCTGTGGGAGGGACCCCACAGTGGAGCAGGGGAATGACTCCTCTCCCTGAGCAGTGGCAGGAACAATCTGTGATAAGCTGACCATAAACCCCCATTTCCCTGTCTCCCTGAGCCACTGAGTGGGAGGAGGTAGAGCCTGTGAAGGAAGGAGGGGTGAGGGGAAAGTGTTTTAAGATTTATTTTACTTTTCATTATCCTGCCCTGATTTTGTTAGTAATAAATTCAATTAATATCCCCAAGTTGAAACCGTTTTGCCTGTGATGGTGATTGATGGGTGATCTCTTCCTATCCTTATCTCAGCTCACAAACCTTTCACTGTATTTTCTCTCTCCTGTCCAGTTGCGGAGGGGAGTGATAGACTTTGGTGAGTGCCTGGCATGCAGCCAGTGTCAACCCACCACATTTTACTATTGCATACAGTCTCCAAGACCTTCCAAAAACTGTGAGTGAAGTTTTCCAAAAGCATTTGTGTTCAGATACAATGCCATTGTAAATAAAATCTAAGATGTAATACTGTCACAGCTCCCTACCTTTATTAAGGCTAGTGGCTTAAAAGTCTGTCCTGACTTTGCAGAATAGACCTGCTTTCTGACTACTCTGCCAATTGGAAAAGAGTTTTCCCACACCTTCTCCCAGGCACTGATGATGGATAGCACTTTTCCTCCCTTTCTCTTTGGCATCATTATTTTAACACAGCACCAATTACACATGTTAAACAATGCAGAAAGTTCTTCAGCAGACTCAGTCTCAGAAGGAACAGAATGATAAATTTAAGTCAGGGCATTTCAGGGGTTTTCCTCCTGGGTTTTGTTTTATATTTTTGCAAGGGCAACATGTGTGGGAACAATGCTAAAATGATAAATTGGTAACAGGGACCAAGCAGTGAGCTTCATTAATCCATAACTGCTAACAGTGGCAACCCAGTGAAGAGAGGAAATAATTGATTTAGCATGAAAAGGGCAGTCTCAATAAAGACAGTACTACAGGCACAAGCACCTCTTTTTGTTTCAGTGTGTTCTTACTCTATATGCTTCCTAGTGTTAGATTCCTTTGAGGGCAGAGGATGCACATTTGTATCAGACAGAAACACTCCTTATTTCAGTCTTTTAAGTGCTCATCTGTTTTCTTGTTTTTCAATTAAAATTTAATCAGACTAAGTGATCCTCTAGAAAGGCAATCTGTTAATTAACCCATATAAGACAATAGAAATCAGGCTCTTCAGGCACAATCTCAAATTATTATCCAGAAATAGCTCTCATTAGTCAGACACAAGAGGGGGGGGCGGAAGTTTTCACATACAAATTTAGAAGATATATGCTCTACTGTGGTTTTAGCTTGTTATCTGAAGGCCATGAAATAAATCATGAATTTAGAGGAGATATAAAGAACCATCTTTATACATGCCTGAACCTGAAAGACACATAAAGCTCTAATTGTGGCTTAAATATAATATTTATAAGTCTGGAAACTTCAGGACACAGTCCAGTGGCAACAATTTGTGAGTTTACAGAGAAATTAATTCCACATCATTGTTTGGAAACAGAAAAGGTAAATAATTCTGCCAGCTATTCCCTGCTTGAAAAGATGATCAAAATTAGACAAAGCATGAGCAGTATGAAACTGGATATGTAAGACTGGAGGATAAAAATTTTACGGCACTCTGTAGTGCCTGCATTTGCTATACTGAGTATTTTTTTTTCCTGCTTTCCCCTGCACACACTCCATTCTCCACCTCCTACCCCTCTATTAAAACCAGACATTCACGTGCTGGACATTTTAGAAATTCACATAAATGTAAATGCTGATCACTGCATGAATTCTATATCTACAGCAAGTCCTTAGGGTTGCTTCTACTTGGAGAAACAGTGTTAGTATTGTGTAATGTTCTGCAAGATTAGCTGCTCAATCAGTGCTGGTGACTAGCACCACCACCTTTTCCTTCCCTCCACGGTGGACACAAACATCACAAAGTGTATTGATATGCTTGAGTTATGCAGGGAAAGTTACAGCTGAGTAATAAACCTAATCAAGAGAGCTTTCCTGAGGATATGATGCTTCCCAAGATGCAAGTGCACATTTTTTTGTGTGTCACTTGGCATGGAGAACAAAGACTGAGAGTTTTAAAGTTAATGGAAAATATCCTGGGAAACAATCCCCATTGACATGATGAGAGAATTATCTCCTGTGGGATGAACAAATGGGTGGGGATCAAACTTGACCCTCCTAGCTTCCCAACTTCTGCAATATCTGACAATTAATAAAAACAGTAGTTCCAGGAAAAGCTGTGAATTTAACAACAGAAAGTGCCTGCCTGTAGAAGACAACCATGGAAAAACCATTTGACTTAGTTTGATTATAGAGAGAGCAGACTAGCAAAATACAGTTTAAAATGTAGCTAGTTTCTTTCATTTCCTACTTCAGTCTACGCTCTGAACTTAAACTCTCCTTGAATTAGCCTGAAATAAGAGGAGAGTTCCAAAACTGCTGTATCTTGAAACTGGACCTCATTGCCCTTGAGAACAACATAGGTTTTGTCATCAATTTTGTTTAGAGAAGATAAGCAATTTGCACTGCAAAAGTAAAGGGTGAGAGGAGATAGCATTGCTTTCTTTGTACTGTATCAGAAACTGTAATGCAAGACCACAACCAAAAGCCATTTAAACAAAAACACAGTTTGGTATAAGAATAAACAACAACAAAAAAACAAGCCTGAGTGAAACTAAACTGCAAATTAATACAGGTTCTGAACAGCAATAGCTATTAATCAAGGCATTCAGCATTGTAGTGTATATGAACCTCCCTGCCTAAACCAAGATCCAGATTAAGAGCGATTGGTTTAGCTAATGTAGATATTTCTGCGATGTGGTGTTAGAGGTAAGATTTTGGATCTGGAATCCTTATTACTACTATAGTGCACTGGGGAGCATATTTTTATCTTTCAGTAAAATCCTATTAGTAAGAGAGAAGGAGTTCTTCAGAGACATGCTGGCAGAAAGTGTTTACTCTTTCACCATTTTCTGTGGCTCCATTCAAAGGCATGCAGGAGCTCTTCCTCAAGGATGGACATGATGCAGAGCACCGAAGAGATAAATGGTGAAGAGCAAAACAAATTACTTTGAAAGAAAGAACTCTACTGATAAATAGAAGACCAACACTTTTTCAGCACCACCTTGATTTATTTTTTCTCCTGGCAGATTTCTAACAAGAAGGTCTTTAAGTACGGTTTGAACCATATAGAATACATATAATTTCCTTTACTGAAACTTCTAGTGGTTCTACAAAGTGGACGCATTTCCCTACTGACTTTGTGAAGCCTTATCTTAAGGCAACATTGAAAATAAGTACAAGTCAAGATCAGTGATTTTGTAACGATAACTTGCACTCCTTATTTGTACAAAGTGCTATTCTACTGAAGGTTTACAGATGGCTGTTACGACTACAGCTACAGACATAACACAAGAACTATCCTCTTCAGATTAAGCAAATTTTGCATGAAAGTACTCCACCTGGCAATGGAAACAGAACACTATTGTGAGCAACCTGGTCTCGTGAAAGGTGTCCCTGCCCATGGCAAGGGGGTTGGAACTGGATGATCTTTAAGGTTCCTTCCAACCCAAATCACTCTATGATTTGTTAGGGGTTTTTTTTTGGTTTTTTTTTTTTTTTTTTATAAAAAGCAATGCGAGAGTTACATTTGTCTTTGCAGCTTTCCATCATAAGCATCTATTTTACAAAATAGTGTTGTAAAAATAGGCAGTTTAAGACATTTTCAGTCAAAACACACATATGTGTTTTCTAAAAAGTCCTCACACTGTGTACATGAGTGTTTGTGGAAACCTGTTGTAGTCTGCCCAGACATGATTTGGATAACGCTTATTGATTTCACGGTCTGCAATGAACTCTATATTTTGCCTTTCTCTGTCTTCACGGATACTTCCCATTGCTTTCCCAAACTACCTTTACTGAAAGGAATGCCCCAAGACTGAGGCTTCATTTCTCATGCAGTAAAATTCAAGAATAAAATCACAGAAGGATGTTCAGTCCAAACAGGGTTGGACCTAGGCACACTTCCTCACTAAGGTGGGCTAAGCCAGCATTGCTAATGTGAAGTGACAGAAAAACTGAATAGCCGTGTGTTTGGAAACATTTGTTGCTCTTTCTATGCCACAAAATCAAACAAGCAACCAAGCCTTGAAGAGAAAGTTAACACCACTGAGCAGAGACCGAGCAGTTGTAAGATGCTACCTGGTGAATTTTGAGGGGTTTTGGCAAATTGAACAACCACAGCTGAATGAATAGAGCTTTCCCTCACTACCAGCCATGGCTGTCCTGCTGCTAATTTCTCTTTGACATAACAACTAGCTAACAACATGCTTGATTAGGGACCTCCCAGCCCAGATGTGAGAAAAAGACTAGGGGTAATGACAGAATTATTAATTCGGCAATAACCCCCCAAGTTTTGGAATAGTTTCTATTTTAGAGTAAACATGAAGTCAATGAGATTTAGGTTCTAAGAGTCCATAAAAAAAGTAATTTCAGCAAATAATAATTGGAGCTCTACTTCTATTCTGCAGTACAAATAGGTGTTACTGTTTCCTTTGGAAAAAAAGGTCTAATCGGTAGGGAAATCAACCTCTTGGAGGCATGTCAATATTTTTACAGCATGCACTGTTTAAGACTTGCTCGTGTATGATGTATAGCATGGACAGTTAATTTTCCTATAAGTCATAATTCATAGGACAAACAATGTGAGGGATATTAATGGAAAGAGATCAACAAGGTTATTTCCTTTTTGTGACTTTCTGCAGAGTTAAATAATAAGTGAAACTCTTAATTCAGCAAATAAGTTAACTGGAACTATTTTGTCATTGCAGAATTGAATACTGAAACTTCCCTGTTTGTGATACTTGCAGATCCTACACTTCAGTGAACTAATGTTTCTTAATTTTATTTCTCCTTTCTATTTATGTGTAATGGACATAAATATCAACTGTTTTGAAGAGGCATCTGGCTTTTCTGACAGAGAATTTAACAGTTTATATGGATTTTTCCCCTATTAACTTCAGGACTAGATTCCAGTTTTATGAACTACTTAATAAACTATTTTGATGAAAAGCATATTCAGTGCTTTACCAGCATTCCCTTGCTCTTGTGATTAATGCAATAATAGACATGTTTCCTTTTCACTTTCCCAAGTTCCACATAGACATGTTTTGAAGACGAATTAGCTAAAGGTTATTGCTGCATGAGAACTGCAGCTGTTCTGCAGATGCTGAGTGTCCCTACTTTTCACTGGCCCACAATCATTCTCATTCAGAAATAAAACCTATCAGACTATGTCATAGCTTTCATTAGTACAGCTTAATTTTGTGGGCTTCTGTTCCAATATGCTTATAACACATTTTGCCTTGGATGGGGAAGAGGAAAAAGAAAGTATTTCAACAACTTTTATGTTGCATCAGCTGAAATTGAGACATTGGAATAATCTATAATAGCAGATTAGGCTTCCTTCCTATCTGAATACATACATGGTGACTAACGTAGCCAACTCCCCTCTAGAAGGGCTTTGGAAAATGCTGTTGTCCCCATTTCAGAGATAAGAAAGTGGAAGCAGAAGAGTCAAGAGTTTAATCAAGCCCTCACACCAGCTGGTGACCTGTGTTAGGCAGGGTTAGAACCAGACAGTGTTTGCATGAGCCTCTTGCAACAGAGCTGGTACCGATTGCATAAGCAGATGGTAACCCATGCAGCAGTCTGTTTCCAAAATAATACATTTCAGTTCCGTTGCAATTGATTTAAGTAGATTTAAATGAAACCAAAACAGTCCTATTGTCAGTTAAAACACAGTTTATTGAGATGAATTTACTAGATGGAGAGGGGTTGGACAGAAAATGTTGATATTACACAGGAGAAGCAGAAAAGGAAACTGAGTTTAAAATTAAGCTTCTCGCCACCTCCTCCCCTCCAGCCCGCCATGCTCTCAGTGTATAAGAATATTTAATTAGGACAAGTCAAAACACAAGAGATCCAAGCTTGACAGCTTTACTTACAGAGGCCCAATGAGCTTTTCAACTCAGTGAGTGAATTGAAGCATAAAATAACATTGCACACTACACTCTCCCCCATTTATGGCCATGCATTAAAATACACTTCAGATTAAGAAATTTACAGAAAGTCACTTGTTTGGAACACTTTAAAAACTGTTCAGAGTTTGTTTCTTAGGCACTAGGAGAAAAATGTCATGGACTTTTGGTTTCACAAGCACTTTTTGTATTTCATCCCCAAATTTCAATACAACTTTAAAGGTTTTGTTTCTCTGAAGACATGCTAGAAGCTGCTGCCGAAGCGTGCTAGGAGCATCACACACCTCATTTCCTATTTAACAACCTATATTAAGGAGAAACGAGTATTAGACAAAAAAAAAAAAAAAA
>VZRQ01009640.1:27036-37924 GCA_013397975.1 Machaerirhynchus nigripectus
TTGCTTGTCTCAACAGCATCAAATAAAAAATCCGAAAGTGATCAGACTTGGGTGGAGCAGAGTACTACTTGTAACTTTAATCAGGTAGACTTTTGAACTACAGAACAGGAACAAGAAAAAGACACACTGTTGGCTATTAACTCTTTAAGATAGTACCTTCACTAAGCCACCTTGTTAAGCCAAACAAACAACCAGGTTTCTAGGGTCAGCAAAAACTACATAACCTCCATCACACTAGTCTCTCTCCCTACATCATTCCTGTATCAGGCATCACGAGGAGGAGGCAAGGCAAGGCATGCTACCAATGTCAACAGGGACAGGATGCTTTGTATGAATAGCAAGGTGATGGGTTTATGTTAAGAGGTCTAACAAGGGGGAAAAACCTGCCACAGAAATGCTCTTAGCTTTGAGATTTCTGTTATTATATATTTAGCTTTATCCAGGGCTTAACCTGAAACAAAACATTTCTGTTATTATATATTTAGCTTTATCCAGGGCTTAACCTGCAACAAAACATTTTTACGTTACCTACTATAAATCTCTTCAACAGTAGATTAACTCAAGACTGATCTTTGAGGAGGACTGAGGAAGGAGTGGAGGCTGCTCTGAACAAATGTCTTCAAATACAGAGATCTGCTGGCACAGTTACAGCAGGCTAGAAAGAAGTGTGATCAGTAACTGAGATAACATGCTAGGAAACGTCTGACCTAGACACTCAGACCTGTAATAGCTTGGTTTGCCTAGTCTATGTTGTTTCTTCTGCTGGGTGAGTGAATTAGACTGGCAATAACATCAGTTTGCTGCTAAGAGCTGGCTGTGCATTAGAGTATTTCTTAAACACAGTTTCTTATACAAACTCCACTTTGGCAGGAACTGTATAACACTGAAAACCACACACACAACATGTGCACTAAAACACAATCTTCTGCTATTTTAATACATTCGGCACTATACTAGTAAGTACACAGAAGATGCTTTCTTACCAAGAGAGCTTCCAACCACTAACTGACAGAAAGCAGAACAGATACTCCTTCAATAATTCTCCAATAACCTTTTCAGTCCTGTACCACATCTAGTTCCTGGTCAAAAACCAGTCATAAACTAGAAATTTCATATATCCCATAGAAAAGATTTTAAGTAAGTGAAAAAGTAAGCTTAGTCAACTGAAAAATCTTTCCACTTTAAGACTATCAAACAATGCACACTTTCAGATTCACAACATTTCCCATACATTTGCAGGTTTCCCCTGAACAGCTAACACAAGACAAATTGCAGGCAAAGAATAATGTACAGCACTGACGTGTGGCAGGTAATTAACACTCTGTGCCCTGTCACTTCTCAACTGTCCCATCCCTGAGGATGTATGAAAGCCAAACCACTTTGTCATCTTCTTGCTACTGTATTAAAGGCAAGAGGGATCTGTTGGCAGATGTAGTATAGTTGCTGCCTTCTGTTAGATTCCTTTCCTTCCTAGCCCAGATTTCCTGCAACTGACATGGTGACTGTCCAGCAGACTATTACCTTCTCAGCAGCTGAGACAGAGAAAGCACATTTCTAAGTAGAACACCCTCAAGCTTCAAAGCTGTTCACATACAAGATGCTAAGGGAGTCAACAAAACCAGAAAAAAGATGCAGTTACCTCAAATAAGTGAAATGGTTTTCCTAAGATGCACAGAATTCAGATGAAAGCACCTAGTCAGTGTCTAGTGTGGAACTACTTTATGGCAGTGTCCCTCCACTAGGAGACAAGAAGCAGCCAGGTGTGAGGACATCTGTCCAAATAACCAAATGTCTAATTGTAGCAGAGCTGAACGAGTATTAATAAAACATGCAAATAAAGCCAGGCACTCTCAAAGTGTGAACTACATTTTACTTCCCCTGAATGTTAGATAAAGACATCTATTCTCATTTTTTTAATCAAGTTGACAGCTTTAGGACATTGCAGAGACTATGTAACAACTTCATGAAAAATCACTGTTACTCTATAGTCACAGTCCAGTTAAGACACTACCTGAAAATCTAGTGTTACTGTAACAAATAACATAGAGACACAGTAAAGATGACTACTGGATTTGCTGCTAAACAAAAGTAACTTCAAAATTTTTCACTCTCTCTCCCTTCCCTTGCCTTCCTCCTGAACAGCCATAAAAAAAGTTGGAAACGTGTAAGTGGTATTTTAAAAGGGCAGTTGATAGTGACACAGGTGAAAAGCTTTCAGAGTGCGCTGATAAAAATAAGAAAGAGTGAAGCATAAACTCCAGTGCCCTTCAAAAACCCTTGTGCCAACAAGGCAAGGGTTGATTGCCCTCTGTCATTCTGCAGTCACGTACACACCACTTAAGACAGGCCTGAAGCCTTAACTGGCAAGTTATCATAGATCAACTATTTAACTTGATTTTAACATATTTGCATTACAGTCTGTAGCTGGTTAACAGCAACTGTAAGAGCTGAGCATGTGCTAGGTTGAGCGTTCCAGCCAGACTAATGCAAGAGAGGCCAAGGGAGAAGTGAATATCACAGTGAGCTTGATTAGACCCCTTCTCTTTGTTCATCTGCTTGGCTCCAAACACCTCCCCTGTTTCTTTGGTGCCTGGAGGAGACTCATCAACCTCATAACACTTACAGGCCAGAACTAACCTACTTACAAACTGCTGTTTCTTTAGCAAGGGACCAAATATGACTCTTGAGCAACTTTCCTCCACAGCTTTTTTACTCCTTTGGAGTAGGTTGGAAGTAGCAAAGAAGAGCAGCAATAAGAGCATTTGGAGGTCACACAGAGAAGTCATCACTGATAATGTGATATTTTAGCCAGGCTATCAAAAATACTGTCATATTCACATATGACATATATATATAATATTCATAAAACAATATCATATCTGATTACGCTTTCTACCTCAGGACCTTCACAACCCTTTGCAGAATTATCTTCAACTTCCATCAGCTATTACTCGCTCGCTGCCATTATCTGACAATCTTATGACTTACTTTGCAGTCCAAATGAATGTTAACTGTCACTGCTGTTAAGAAGTATCAGAATTCAGAGACCCGTGATAGGTCCAACTGGGACATTTTTGCACCTCTTGCAAAGAGACATACACACAAAGAGGTCTGGGTTTTGTTTCTCAGCAGTTGGAAACTGCTTACACAGTATTTGCAAGATGCCGGCACAGAACAAAGTCAATTTAGTATTTGCCAGTTTGCTCAATCACAATCCGTGTCTACCTTTTCATTAAGGCAGAAATATGGTCCTACAGGCTGGCTGATCTGTAGCAATCAATTCCACAACAGGGGTTGAAAAAAAATAGGTCCATTGTAAGAAACACTACAGATACACATATGGTTAGAAAAGGAAACAAAACCTTTAATTTGTTTCCTACTTCCTTTTTACCACTCACATTTCTTTCTATTAAGAAAATCAATGTATGAAGTTTGATTTTAAAACCTTTCAGAAACTGTTTTGCACCCAAGAGTGTCTTTGATCCACTTGAGTTCACACAACACAATGCAGGGGGAAAAAAAGAATAACTTCCTTACTGATTTGACTGTACATAGAGCTACTAGGGCAATAACGCCTAAGAGCAACCTCTCCTGCCTACAAATCAAGTGTTGGTAAGTACATAACTAACACAGTAAAATCTAAAAACTCTAACACAAAGACATGATACAATAAGATGGGAGGACACAGAAAACAAACAACCAGCCTGAAGTTCCCTGCTAAAGAAGCTGGTGGTATAAAGAAAAGACCTAGTAATGCTAGAACCAGCAGTGCTGATGAGGGACCTGAAGAATCAAGACAGAAAATAAAGAAAGACAAAGCCCCTTCAAGCCCAAGGCATCCCCTCAGCAGACAGAGCTAGCAAAAATGCAGAGTGCATATTGCATGCTTATTTTAAAGGTTCAATCTCAAAGTGCCTCAAAGTGTGGCTCTCCTTAGGATGTCTGTAGCACCACAGGTGCTTCAGGTGTGACCTCATTGGGATTTTAATTTAACTGAACAGTGCAACTCTTTCAATTGTCCTGTTGCCACATTCTGTTACGTACTACAGAGCAGACTCAGTTTGTCATCTGAACTCATTTTGGACTAAACAAAGCCCAGCCTACTCCAGAAAGAAATTTAACTACACGTTCATGTGTATTCAATCCATAGAATCAAGAAGTGCCAGGACAAAATAAAACCTCTGCAAATCACAGGCACTGTGATCAACAGATCCATAGCACCCAAGTGCAAAAGCATTCTCCTTTGCTTCCCAGCTGATCAGATTATTGACTGCCACTTGTAATCCAGCTTGCTTTTGGGTTGTATGTTACTGTGTTGACAGCTACTTGCACTACCAGCAAGGAATACGACTGTTCTGAAAGTCAACAGCATTCAGAGAAAAGCAAAACAATTCATTACGTTCAATTAGTATTAATATCAAAACCAACCTGTTTTTTAAAAGGAAATCTGTACAAAGTCATCATTACACTGTATCTTCACTGGCTACAGAATGTATCTTGCAAAAACCACATACACAGTACGAACCAGAGCTCGCAAGATCTCTTACAACAAGCTGTTGATAACTTGCAAAACTACTTGCATGCCATGGTCTCTAGAGCAGAGCTTGCCAAAAACACACCTAGTAGCAGAAGGTAACATGTAAGGTAACACAAACATTCAGTTCTAAGGTAACAGAAGGACAGCATACTAGGTACACTCAAGGATTATGTTCATAACAGGAAAAAGGAAAAGCCCATAGCAGGAAAATTATAGCTTCTGATCGATTGCTATTGCTCCATCAGCAGAGATTTGCAGTGTGTGCACTATCAGCTTTGTTTAACCATGTTCCAAGAAAGTTCAAACGATTTAATGGTTAAACAGGGAAAAAGAAAAAAAAAGAAAACACAACAGAAAAGCATGCCTGCTTACATTTGGCTTTATGTGTAGAAACACGGAGAGAAAAGCTGTGGGGTAATGCAGCTGGACATCAGGATGAATTTCTACACAGAAGGTGTTGTTAAGCATTGGAATGGACTGCCCAGGAAGGTGGTGGAGTCACCATCCCTGGAGGCATTCAAGAAACAACTGGACATGGCACTCAGTGCCAGGGTCCACTTGACAAGTTGGTGTTTGGTCAAAGGTTGGACTCTATGATCTCCGAGGTCTTTTCCAACCTAAATGATTCTGTGCTGCCTGTCCTCAATTCTTTTCTCCTAATGTTGCAGTGGCAATATCCATAACTCACAGTCTGAGGCATCTTAGCCAGCCGTGGACAGTGGTCCTACACTTTCAGTTCATACCTGCTGAACTTAGAAGATGCATAATTAAAGATATAAATCTGAAAAATCTAGGAATACCTATTTCACAAGCATAAGCCTTAATTTACACTGTCAAGTTTTTATATGAAAGATATTAGAAGTAGTTAACAACTTTGTTTCATTGGCAGTCACTTGTCCTTGTCTGAAAGATGCTCAGCTTTACTTTGTTCAGCCTGTGAAAAAGGCTTAGTCTTGAAAGGGACAAGTCAACTGACATTCCAGATAATTAATTCAGTCCCCTATTTACCCACCCCACCTTCAATATCTTCAATGGAAGGGATCAGGAAGGTAAAGGGCAAACAAACAAATGCAAGTAAGTCTAGAATCTTATTTATGCATCTGCTGAAGAGCACAAAAAAAGGAAAAGCATTATGAAAAAGATGTCCCTATTAGCTTTACACTGAAAACGAAGTCACTCTACAAAGCCTAAGCAAAAGCCATCACCTCTGTTAAAAGTTGAACAAAGAGCATTGAAAACCTAGTTCAAGTTTTTAAGAAAACCAGTTTGCAGACTCTCTCAAAAGTACTGCACATAGCTTTAAACCTCAAAGTAGCAGCTTGAAAGTAAAGTAATGTGGGAAACAATGTTCAGAAACAGAGAATATTCTAAAATTTTCACAATTTAGGACAAATTCCAAGAATATTCAAATCTAGAAGCAAGCTTCAGCATCCTCAAACACACACCAAAATCCTGCAAATGCACCTGTAGGTACTGATGAAAAGTGAAGACACTTTAAACAACAGGGGAGAAACTACTATTAATCCACTTAACTGTTATTTCCTATAGCATAAATCATGTGCCATGTATATCCCAGCAGCTATCCTTAAAAGTCTTCTAAAATGTTTGTTCACAGCACTGGGCTTTAAGCCTAAACATTTAGGCTTCTAAAGTTGTATCTCAGGCCTGTTTAGAGTCTTGTATGCTTTTCAAATAAAGATGTCATACTCAGTGTGTTTGTCTGCCTCCCCTAAACAAAGCCAGCAGTTTCTCTTTTCATTTTATTGCTGTTTTGAAAGTAACTATTTTCACTCATCTGCAAATTCTTCCCTTTCTTTTCACCAGCCTTGATGTTTATCAATGGGAAGCATTTCATTTTTAAATGACTCTGGTGGGCCAGTAAAAGATTTCCTGGTAAATAAGACGTGGCCCAGGGTAGGCAAACCTTTGCTCATGTGAATAGACATGAGGGTCAAGAGGGCACCTCCTTGCATGAATAGCTCCTTTATTATTAAGCTGATGTTTCACAGCCAGGATGGAGCAATATAGAGTAAAAGTAAGGAACTGGAGAAGAGGGAAATGACTGAATCACCTTATATTTGGCTCAGTCTTCCAAACTCCCTCCTACAGCATAGGTAGGTATTTACAGATAAAGGTGTCATTGCTGTGGACCCTGTACAGAGGGACTTCCTAAAGAGTCCCAGGATTTAGGGCCACTGAAACAAGTGGCAATGACAAGTCATAGACTTTTATCAATAGACAAAGCTCTTACGCTACTTTTAAGATTCTACAATGATGATAAATATGGTATAGTAACATTAATGCTTAACATGTTAATTTTTGCATATAGTCGAAAGAGTTATGAGACATGTCTCTTCCAAAGTAATTGTACCTAGAGATGTGAGATTACACAGTTCCTTGTGTCAATTCACAGTTGTGTATTGGGTCATTAATCTTTGGGTCTTTGGAGATCTTAAATAATATGGGTCTTTGGGGCTTAAATAACATGAATAATGTGGCATCTCAGCCACATTTACATTTGAGCAAGCAGCTCTACCCAGAAGAACATGGACAGGCAGAAACCAGCCTATACACTGCCCAGGGTGAACCACCTTAAAATCAGGGTCTACATAGCATTACTCAAAGAAGTGTTCGAGTACTTTCTTTACCTCTTAGAATTATGACAAGTAATATGGTACTCTCAACAATCAAAAGCAAATGGATTCTTCACACAAGAGACTCCTAAAAGTTGCTTTTAAGCAAGTTTATTTTTAGGCATTTCTCAGGATGGCTGGAAAAGGCTTTCTTTCTAGCATATCCTACAATACTAGGCTTGTAAATTTCTGCAAGTGTGTTAAACACATTCCAATAAACATTTATTGTGGTGTATTTCTACTGTAATACATTGTGAAATTTTTATTACAGAATATAAAGTTTAGCCAGTATTTGACCGAATACAGCCCACTTAATAATCAGTTGAACTGTTGGTACAGAGATACTGGTCTGTACGTGAGCTGAGAATCTGTGCTGATAACCTACTTGTCTTTTTAAGTGCTCAAGATCAACACTACAGATCTAGCTTTGTAGTCATTCCACACAGTTTCCATTGCACTTACAGCTAGCATTAGGCTGAAGGAACACACAAGCTAACCTGGGTGGGGAACAAGGGCAGCAGAGAGACCGGTCTCTGAATAAGTCAGTCCTTGTCACCTTTCAGGCTGCTTCTGGAAACAAAATTGGTATTGTTAGTTCAACTTGAACATTTCTTGGCATCCTTGCATTTTACTAATACCCCTTTAAAATTCTACAGTTAGGTGATATTTGCTGAAGAATTTTACCCAGTGTGTTTTAAATGGGGGTCTTAAATAGAACATCAGAGAAGTAACAGCAAAGCTCAGCGTGGCTCTGTAAAGCCACATGACCATCAGTGGGGACCAAAAGCAGAGTGAAAGAAAAGGCTTTGAGATGAACCCAACTATTGAAAAAAGAGACAACGGCAGAGAAATTAGTTAAACTATGCAAAATCCCAAGAACAAGTTTAGGGAGTCCATGGAAGAAGCTAGAGGAAAAGGCTCAGAGGAACAAGACAGAAGTGGGGATGAGGATGGGTGGGGAGGAGTTAAAAGCCCATTTTCAAACCAGCAACATTCTGGATTTATTACAAGAGAATAAATTTGGAGGTATAATACGAGGAGAAGAAAATAATGATTTGTGAAAGAGGTGCTAGCAATGCTTTAAAGATTCGGCAGAACCCAACTGAAGCAGCATTGAGTGGCTGAGAAAGGACAACCACAAAGACTATTTCTGATATACCTAAGAGCTTACTCAGGACAGAATCCTGATGTCCTTACATGATTCCCCCCATCACAGTTAGCTTCAGCTAGGTTAGATTTCACCGTGCCATTGTCCTCTGTCAGAAGTGACACTCCCCTCTTTCCCATCACTTCTTACATAGAAGTTGAGTAAGAACAGGCACAAAACCACAAGTCTAAAAGAAAGCAGACACTATAGCTTCCACTTACCAGTAAGAGTGAAATAAAGGCATTTACATTTGAGCTAACCTGAGCTTAGGACAACAACAGAGTATCTATGAGGGATCATCAGACCATCGAGACTGGACATGGAAAGTAGGATATGACTGGAAGTACAGAGGGAAAACTCAAACCACATATAAGACTATTACCAGGGGCTAACACGCGTTGAAGAGGGAAGGCCCTCCACATTTTTTCACTGTCACCTTGTATTTTAAGAACAAAAAAACCCCAAACCAAAAAAACCCACAACTTTCTGCCACTTCAGGATTAATTATGATATGCATCATGGGAGAAAACAAACAAACATAAAACTCCCTAATGATTCCCTCATACCAACATAATTTTAATCCTAAATTGAGGCAGAATGTAGGTTCTGCATTATGTCCGCAGCAAGTTAAGCACACCAGGTTTAATGCACATCCCAATCCAAACAAGGCTTTTTTCTTGAGGACATTAAAACAGATTTGGGATATAACCTAGAGTAAGATTTCAATAAGACTCCAGAACAGCAAAAACATATGCCAAACACATAGGATGTCTTCATTTTCCAACATCCCTTTAAGGTTTCAAGCCTCCATCCACCTGTTACACTGTATCCCACTAAGACACACTTAACAGGGCACTAAGGAGGTAACAGCAGGGACACTACCACCAGAAAGCTCTCCTATCTGAAGCAGACAGAAGGCAGCCACCAACTGAAGAAAGGAAACGTAAACCACAAACTTCTGGGATCAAGAACCTATACTCTTCTAAGCTTGCACAGTATCGATTACACCAAGAAAACTAATGAGCCACTTTGCCATTCTTCTGTATTTTAGCATTTTCATAGACTTTTAATGAATTTAAAAATATATTTTTTTTTAAACCCAAAACCTAATGAACAGAAAATCTACTCGATATAAACATTCTCACCACTGGAGCCCCACATATCTGGGCAGCCTGCTTTTTATAGTTCACCATTGCCTGCCACGACATTTTAACGGATCCATAAAAAGGCACTAACTAAGTTTATATTGCTCTCGGATTTAATACATGCTATCGATTAATAATTAGTTTTGAAGAGGCATTCTGTCAGATGAGCAAGACAGGACGATTATCAACTCCTTATGGCTTGGAAAGAAGTCAGTCTCCTAGAGTATAACAGCGCAAGAGTTGCGAGCATCCCTCCGTGAGAGCCGTGCACCCCTTCCCCCAGTTACCCCGACTGACCTCCGGCACCCCCAGGGCACCTCTTCGGCATTTAGTGTAAGGGAACAAATTAAAAAAGAGAAAGAGAAAGAGAAGAAAATCAGACCAAACAGAAAAGGATCGAGACACTTGGCTTCGCCTTCCCTCCTTCTTAACACAACATCCATTGAGGCAGAAGGAACCACCCTGGGTGCTAAAACAAGAGCTGCATTCACGGGCGCCGGGCTGAGCAGCGGGCGGGAGCGCAGTCCGGGCGGGCACCTCTGGGCCGGCCAGCTAACGCTGAAATCAACCCCCAGCTCCTTTAGCACTCAGAGGGAACGAGAAGGCAACGCGGACCCATTTAAGGGCTCTATCATTAAGTAGTTTAGGAACGATTAAGAAGTTTCCCTGCGCTCCCGCTCGAGGGACAGCTTTTCGGCGGCAGGCTTTGTGAAGGCACAGACACGGTCGGGCTGTGCCGGGTCCCGGCTGGTTCCTCAGCCCGCCCGCCCATGGACGCGGGGTTTTCCGCTCCAGGGCGCCCGGCAGCACCTGCTGCTGCTGCCGCCACCGCTGGCAGCCCCCAGCCCCGGCCCCCGCCCCGGCGGCGCCCGCTGTACCTGCAGGATCTTGTCCAGCCCCTCTTGGCCCAGGCAAGGAAACTGCTTGAGCAGCTCCGTCTTCTGCCGCTTATAGTTGTCGGTAGCCGAGCGCCAGTGCGGCTCCTCTAGCACCTCAAAGATCGCCGCCCCAATGGACAGGTAGAAGATGATGGCCGAGGTCAGCAAGGGGCCCCTGTCCACCATGGTGCCGGCGGCAGGCGAGGAGGGTGGGCTGGCGGAGCGCGGCGAGCGGGCGAGCCGGGGCGTGTGCCCCGCACTGCGGCCGTGGGTGCCCAAAGCCGCCCTGTCCTTCCCCTGACCACCTCTGCCTACCCCGGCCGTCCGCTGTGCCTCCTCTCCCGGCTTCTGCCGCGTTCCCTTAGAGTCTTCCACACTCTCCTCCCACTCTCTCTTCTCCTCCTCCCTCCTCTGCTCCGCTCCACTCCCCCCGGGCTGTCTCCTTCCCCCAGTTTTCTCCCCTCCCTCCAGAGCCGCGATTTGAACCTGGTGCCTCTCTCCCCAACGGCCCGCGCATGCGGTGCTGTCGCCGGGGAGAGGCCGGCGGG
>VZRQ01009647.1:3661-18283 GCA_013397975.1 Machaerirhynchus nigripectus
CCTCCTGTGCCTGCCAGCCCCTCCCTGAGGGTCCCCCCCGCGCCAAGGCGGGGACTCTGCAAAGGCTGCTGTGCACGGAGCCGTGCTGGGGGCTCCAGGAGAAACTTTGCTCCGTCAGCGGTGCCCGTGGGAGGAGGATTCATTAGCGCTGCCTCCATCAGATTTCCCAGCTCGCCATAAATCAGGGCGAGCGGCCGCGAGCGACGGCGCGATCCATCTTGCAGGTCTCCAAGTCATTACATTTCATTAGGAGGTGTGCGGGGGTTTTTATTATTTAGCAGGTTAATTCTCCCCTCAGATCGCTCCTCGCGAGGAGGATTTCGCTGGGCACGGGGAGGCTTCCACTGTGGAGTGCAAAATAAATGGGTCCCTCCTGCCTTCAGCCAGGGCCTGCTCTGCCAGCTCTGCTGGGTGCAGGCGAGCACGTGGGGACCCAGAATGTGCACAGATACCAGTGGGAGATGGGGCAGGGACCCCTGAGGTGCATCCCAGCGCCCAGGACGAAGCCACCACAACCCATCACCCTCCCATCCCAAGGTGTACAGCACACCATGAGCACTGTGGGAATGCACCGAGGGAAATGATGCTGCTTCTGGCCTACAGAAACCTTCCTATTCAAATAGAATTAATAATAATACCAATAATAACTCTAATTTCCAAGGCAGGTGTGCACGAGGCTGATATTAAACTTAGCGGCCGCCTTTGCTGTTTGGGAGCGAGGAGGAGAGACAGGCAGTATAAATTGCACGGCTGCAAAAGGACTTAAAAAAACCCATCTCTCATTTTGATTGATATTAGCTTCACAAATTAAGCTTTAGATTTATCTAAAAATAAATTTGCTTTCACGCTCCGCATTCTGGATGACAAGTGCTTTTCTCTTCCCTTTGTTGGGTTTGTCATCGCTGGCAGGGCGGCGCGGGGAGGGGCAGGAGGGGGCCGGGGCCAAGCACCCCCCTGCTCACCAGCCCCTGGGGTGCCCCCGTCACCACAGCTGAAGGTGAAACAGCTCGGGGGTCGGTGGGGCAGGGGGTAAAAGGGCCAAGGTGGCAGAGGCATCCTGCGCTGGGATGTCACCCTGGTGGCCGTGGTGTCCCCGTTCCCCACAGAGCCACCTCGGGGTGCAGAGTGATGATGCAGGGGCTTGGTGGCAGCTGCCCTTCCCACACCCCAAATCCTTTTAAAGCCCACTCACATGTGGCCTCTTGGCTTTGGGGCATCGAGATTTGCACGGGAGGGGAGGAAATCGGTTTATGTCTCATTTTACTGGAAAATCCCATCTCTGGCGCTGCAGCCGGGGGCAGCCGCAGTGCTGAGCCTGTCACCAGCACACTGGGTGACTGAGTCCTGTTCCAGGGCTCCCCAGCCACCACGCACGGCCCAGCCAGGACTGGCCACTGTGGACCTGTGGCCACCCAGCCGGGTGAAAGCCAAGTTTATTGTGTTCACCCAAGAACCGGCCTAGAAGCAGAGCAGCTCAGCTCCTCATTCGATTACGAAGCAGGAGCCGCCACCTCCGCCTCTCCCAAGGAGTGATAATGAAACATATTCATCCCTCACCCTGGGGAAATACTTAAACCACAATATGAGAGATGTATGTAAATCACATTTAAACGGAGACGGTGCCGTTAACGCTGACGGCGACTCATCAGGCTGGAAGATGGAGTGTCCCCTCTGCTGCTAAAGCGTTTGCTGAGAGAGCTGGGCTGTCCCCAGGGCCCTGGCCAGGGTCTCTGTCAGTGTCACCGTGTCACCACGCCACTGGTGCCCACCCAAGGCGCTCCTTCACACCTTCACGACGTCCAGCTGTTAAAGGAACGCTCACTGCTGCAGGTGGGTGGCAGGATGAGGAGGAAAGGAGTTACAGAGGGGTGATGGATGGGATGAGGTGAGGATGGGAATGGGATGGGGATCCATTGGGATGGGCTAGGGACGGGAGGGGATGGGGATGGGATGCGGAGCACTGGTTTGCCGCCGGCCCGGTACCGTCCCCACCCCTGCGCTCGGGGTGCGGGGTCAGGCCCGGCCCGGGTTCCCCGCGCCCCGCCGGGGCCGGTCCCGCATCGCGCGGTGTGTGCTGCCCTCCAGTGGGGCTGCCCCGCACTGCGACCGCGCACCGCATCCCTGCACCGCACCTGTGCGCCGTAACCGTGCGCCGCACCTGTGCCTCACTTACATCCCTGCACCGCACCTGTGCACCGTATCCATGTATTACACCTGTACCTCACATCCCTGCACCGCACCTGTGCCTCACCCACATCCCTGCACCGCACCTGTGCACCGTATCCATGTATTACACCTGTACCTCACATCCCTGTACCTCACCTGTGCCTCACCCACATCCCTGCACCGCACCTGTGCACCGTATCCATGTATTACACCTGTACCTCACATCCCTGTACCTCACCTGTGCATCGTCACATCCCTGCACCGCACCTGTGCACTGTATCCATGTATTACACCTGTACATCGCATCCCTGCACCGCACTTGTACATCACATCCCTGTACCACACCTGTACATCACATCCATTTACTGGACCCGCGCATCACATCCTGGTACCACATCTGTGCATCATCACATCCATGCACCACACCTGAGCTCAGCGAGGATGGGTGACCGTGCCCACAGGCACGGCTCGGCACGGCACGGCACGGCACGACACGGCACGGCACGGCACGGCCAGGGAGCAGCCAGCTCCTCCATCCCTCCCCGAGCCCTGCCGGCAGCCTGGCTCTCCCACCCGGAATCACTCAGTGCCGGGAGGAGGCGGCGGCGGCGGGTCAGCCTTTATTACTAAATAAATAGTCGTATAAATCTTGTGCAAAACTCTGTGGCAAAACCATCGGCCTCGGTGTGCGGCGGGGGCCGTGCTCCCCTCCCCCGGCCCGGGCCGAGGCTCCCGGCACGGCACGGCACAGCCCCGGCACAGCAAAGCGAAGCGGTGGCACTGGGGCTCGCCGGTGAGAGCCGAGACCGCCGGTACCGCTGGGGCAGGACCAGGCCCCCCTTTCCGGGCTGGACACCCGCCGGGACAGCGGCTGCCGGAGGGACAGAGGCTGCGCGAATCCCTGAGGAGCAGACAAGCACCATCCAGCCCAGTCGCGATTCCGGAGCCGCTCCGGGGGCCCGGGCAGAGTCCATCAGCTGCTGGTGCTGCCGTGCTAGAGCGGGGAGCTCGGGGCGTGGCCGTGCCGCCGCTCCCGCGGCTCCGCTGTGCCCACGGTCCCCAGGGGCACCACCACCTCCTCCGGCGCGCAGCTCTTGTTCAGCTCCACCACGCGCGGCACCACCGTGGACCACCGATCTGTGGAGAGGGTGGGAGATGGGCAGAGCCGGGAGCCTGTGGCTGCTCCCCTGGCCCCCACATCTGCTCCTGGGGCTCATCAGAGGCTGCAAGCAGCATCCTGAGGGATGCTCCCAGCCCACAGCACGGCGCTCACCTCTTCGCAGGCGGCCCATGGTGTGGGAGAAGCCGTAGTACTGGTACGTGTCACTCTTGCCCGGGTCCTCACTGATGATGCCCAGATTCTGGTTCCAGTGGGACCAGTTCACCTCGTCCACCCTGTGGGGAAGGTCAGACCCGCAGGGGCTGCCTGGGAGCCAGGCCAGGATCTCCGGCACCCACCGGCAACGCCAGCTGCCTCCAGGTCAGTACAAAGCACCCAGAAAACGAGTGCATCGTGCCAGCCCCCCAAAATGCTGCTGGCTGTGGTGGGAGAGGCTCAGCTGCTCTTCAGGGCTCCCGAGGACGCCCACCTTTACCTGAAGCACCAGCGGCGGTCAGGGGTCCCGTCCGTGCCCTTCCCCACAGTGACCATCTCCCCCGAGCGGAAGGCTTTCCGCAGGAACACCGGGAAGGAGCGCTCGATGTCCAGGATGGTGGTGGCCCACTGCCAGGGACACCATGCTTGAGCATGGAGGTACCTTGCCCACGGATGCTGCAGCACCCCAGGCACAGGATGCCTCTGGAGCCCCTGTCCCGCAGCCCCCAGGGTGGTACCTGCAGCTTCCAGATGTGCTTGCTCTCCTTGGAGACTTGGCCCACGGTCTCCCCCATGAGGGCGATGAGCATGTTGAGGAGGAGCACGAAGGTGAGGATGATGTAGGTGACAAGGAGGATGATGAAGACGCCGGGGTACTTGGCGCTCTCGAGCATCTCCAGGTCGCCCATGCCGATGGTGAGCTTGAAGAGGTCGAGCAGGAAGGTGCTGAAGGTCTGGCTGTCCCGGCAGGACGGGTAGGTGGGCACTGTGCAGTTGGACTTCTCGCTGCAGGACTCGCTGCTGGGACACGGGTTGAGGAGGGACACCAGGGCTGGGGGAGAAGGGACAGGGACAGCGAGTCTGCAGGGGCAGCGGCAAGGACGGGATCCACAATGGGCCCCAATGTGGCTCTGTGCTGGATGAGACCCTCTCCACCCCTGGAGGAGGCAAAGGCTGAGCCCGTGGGCAGGTGGGATGGAGCCGGGGGTCTGCAGCCCCCTGCCCAGCCATGCTGAGCCACGGGGCTTGTCCTTCCTCCAGCCAGGTGTTACCTGACGCGTAGCCGATCATGAAGAGCAGGTAGACCAGGAGGAAGCGGAACAGGTCTTTGAAGAGGATCTGAAAGTGATGGAGAGCAGGGTGAGGTGTGCTGGACCACGGCATCATCACCCAGCTGTGCCGCCAGCATGGCCGGGCTGGGAGCAGGGCAGTGGAGAGCCACTGGAACCCTTCAAAAAGCCTGGAGGAACCTCTTTGGGCTGCACTTCCACAGGAGGATCACCCCTGGAGAAGGACAAGATCCATGACCCCACCAGACCTTCTGGATCATGATGCTGTAGGTCCCGGTCAGCTTGAGCCCGCGGGTGAAGTACAGGGCGTTCATCCAGCCCAGGACCAGCGCGAAGACCATGACAGCCAGGTAGGCCTCGATGCCACCCAGGTACAGTCCCGCTGTGACAATCACCAGCACCGAGTAGATGAAGCTGGAGGAGAGTTGGGGTCAGACCCAGCACCCACAGGCCTGGGGGGTGCGGTGGCTTGTGGTGGCCCTGGGGCTTCCCCACGTACTAGAGCAGCTGGAAGGAGCCATCTATGAAGAAGGAGTTCACACCCGGGCACTTCTTCATGAACAGGTCTTTGATCTGTGGGAGAGAGGCAGAGGTTGGAGGGTCTGGAGTGGCATGGTCCCCATGTCTGGGGCCACTGTGGCAGCAGTGGATGCCTCAGGACTCAGGGACTATCACCCCTGGGTACCCCAAAGGTTCAGTGGTCCCATGGGAGGACCCCCTGCCTTGCCACACTGACGTTTGTGCAGAAGAAGAGGATTCCAGTGAGGAGGGTGATGATCTCCCCAGCCAGGCGCAGGTAGTCGGCGGTGCTGGTGTAGGGGTAGGGCGGCTGCGGGGAGAGGACAGAGCTGAGCTGTTCCCCCATCCCCTGGGACAGAGACCTGGCAGACCCCGCTGCGAGGCAGCGCTGGCCCGTGGGCACTCACGGGGCCTTCCATGGGGCGGTAGTAGGCAACGAGGGTGAAGATGACCATGGCGCTGAGGTAGGACACCACGCTGATGTAGAAGGAGACGGCCCCAAACTTGCGCCACTTGTCCCGCAGCAGCTCGTTGATGGGCTCCACGGCCAGCATCTCGTGGCGGTTCTGGTGGGACAGAGGTGCTGGCAGAGGGGACAGGGCCACCCGGTCCCCCCCAGACCTCTCCCAGTCCCCCCAGCCCCTGCACACCTCGATCTTGCTGTTGTAGACGAGGATCTCCAGCACGGACACCTCCTCCCCGCAGGTGTCCAACGAGGAGAGGTCGTAGAGGGAGGAGTAGACGGGGCCGTACGCCCAGTCCTTGAATTTCCGGGAGAGGTGCCGGGCGTCCTCGTCCGTGATCTCCCGCCGGATGATGTGCTGGAAGATCTGCCAGACGGAGGGAGGCCTGCTACCCACAGACCTGGCCCAACCTGCTTGGGGCACCCTGCCCTCCTCCCACCCCATCCCAGGTGCATGCCCCAACCCACCCTGCACCCCAGTGGGCTCAGGATGCTCCCAGGTGCTCCTGGGGTGGTGCAAAGGCACTGCCACAGCCCCCAGGATGCTGCAGTTCTGCATTTTTGATGACCCCCTCCTGCCTGCCCCACCAGAGGCCGAGGGCAGGTCAGGGGAGAGGATGGATGGGCTGTGCAAGGGTCTGGAGTTAATTAGGAAAGGGCCAGAATGCAAAGGGGCTTTAATTAGCCGGGTTAATAGGCTGCACATCCAGGTTTCCACCAGCATCTGCAGAGAGAAGCCGTGCAGGAACATGCACTGAGTGCGACAGGGCTCAGCGGGGATGGCAGGGAGACGTCCCCCAGTGCGGGGAGGGGGTCACCGTACCCCGATCTTGCCGGTCTTGGCTGCCATCATGAGCGGCGAGAGGCCATCGTTGTTGAGCAGGGCCTCCAGGTTGGTGTCGGGGAAGAGCTTGGCGCACTTGACGAGGAGCAGGTCGTACATCTTGGTGACAAACTTGGTGTTCTCGCGGGTGTTGTCGGCGATGGCCACCAGGGCGTGCAGCACGGTGTTGCCGCGGGAGTCCTGGCGCCGCAGGTCCGCCTGCTTGTGCCCGTTCTCCGTCAGGTAGTGCACGATGTGCGGCTGGTTGGTGCAGGCGGCCAGCGAGAGGGGCAGCTCACCTGCGGGGACAACACCGGGGGCTCCTGTCACCCCTTCCCTGCGTGCGGGGGGCATCTTGGGGTGCAGCCCCCCGGGGCTCCTTCCCTGCTCACCGAAGTAGAAGTAGCCGCCCTCGCCCTTGGGCTGGAAGAAGCGGCCGCGGGCCTGGGCGTGGACGTCCGCTCCTTTCTCCACCAGCAGCTCCACGTAGTGCTTGCAGCGGCGCTCGATGGCGATGTGCAGGGCTGTCTGACCTGTGACACCGCCGCCCGTCAGCCACCGCCTCGCCCCGTGACATCCCCCGAGTCCCAGCCTTCCCAGCTCCCCGCTTCTCCGGTCCCTGAACCACCCCCGTGGTGGTCCCCCGCGGCCAGGCGGGGCCAGCAGTGGAGCCACGCCCCCCACCTCGGTAGTAGACGTCCCTGAAGGGCGAGTTGATGAACTCCCGCATGTTTCCCGTCTTCTCGGCGATGTCCAGGAGGACGGGGATGGTGTCGTTCTTGCCCCCGCTCAGGTTGAGCAGGGCCTTGGGCAGGCAGGTCTTTCCCGTGGAGGGCTCTGCGAGTGGAGGGTGCTGAGGAGGGGCCAGGGCAAGCCCCTCAGGCCCCTGGCTCCCCATGCCAGAGCTGTGCATCCCCTTCCCCGCAGGAATACCGGGATCGCCAGTGGGCACGGCGCAGCCCCAGCACCAGGGCAGGGAACACCCAGGTCCTCACCTCGGAACTCCTCGTCTGTGAGGCGCTTCTTGTGGGTGAGCAGGAAGGAGAGGAGCCCATCCAGGCCGGCCGGGGACCCCCGGGAGACGATGTCGAAGAGGATGGGTCTGTTGAAGACCTTGAGGACGGGGGGCGGGTCGGGAGCCGGCCCCTTTGCGGCCGGCGGCTGCTTCCTGCGGGAGCAACGCCAGCGCTGGGAACGGGAGCCGCTGCCTCGGCTTCCCACCTGTGCAACGAGCTTGAGGGTGCTCAGCCACTGGGGAACAGGAACGTGAGGACACCTGCCGACTGGGGTGACCTCTGAGGCCGGGGCAGCCTCCCCACCCACAGCAGCCCAGTGCTCCCAGTGCCTCGCCACCTCCCACGCGGGTACTGCAGCGCTGTGGGCCCCCAGCTGTTCCCCTCGGGCTTGGTCACGCTCCGGCACCACGGGTGAAGCCAGACCGGTCGGAGCAGTCGGCAGCAGGGGGACGGACCGGGGACAACCGGTCAGCTCCGGGCACCGGGAATGGGGGCAGGACGGACCGCGGCTGCCCCAGCCGGGGACTTCCAGTCTGAGGGCTCATGGGGCATCCTGGCCCCCTCCACCCACCTCCACGCGGGAACATCGCGCTCTCCTGAGCCAGTTGCACCCCTGGGTGGGGACACTGGCGGGAGGCCACGGTGGCCGCCCCAGGTGCCCGGCACAGAGGGGCATTGTGCGTCCGGCCGCGGGCTGCCCCCCCCGGCTCCGGTTTCCTGGCGCGGGCAGGGCGGAGGCCTCTTGAAAAGCCCTTTCATGCCGCAGACAGACTGCCTCACCGGCCAGGGGAGCGGCCGGGCGCACAGAGCCTCTTTCATGGCGCCCGTAAGGGGGAAGGGGAGCGCGTTCCCGGCCCCGCGGCACCGGGGGCTGCGGACCCTCAGCACGGCACGGCAGAGCCCAGCGCTGCCACTGGCACTCACTGGGAGCTGCTCCCTGTGCGCGGCACCTCTGCCCAAACCACCCCAAAATGCCACTCGAAGGTCTGCCCGCGTCCCCAGGTGCTGAACATCCCCATCCCCACCGGGGTGCCCCCACCCCAGCACCCCCCGCAGCACCGGGGTTGCGGGGGTCTCGTACTCACTCCGCGACCCTCCTGCGCCAGCGCTTGTTCTCGCTGGGGTGGTGGCGGTAGGTGCCGTAGTCGAAGAGGGAGTCCATGGGGGCTTTCTTGGGCGCGGGGACCACGGGGGACTCGTAGATGGTGGCCTCCAGCAGCTCCATGGGCTTCGGGGCGCCTTTCCGAAAGGCCCCGTGGAATTTCATGCGGAGGTTTTGCTTTCCATCCCCGGCGCCGGGGGGACCCCGGGCTGCCTCGGCGGGGCTCGGGGTGTCCTCGCTCTCGAACAGGTTGGCCAGAGAGGAGAGCGGGAAGGAATCGTTCTGGAGGGTGCCGTCCTCCCCCGCGCCCTCCCCGGTATCGCGCGTTGCGTCTTCGGTGTCTGCCATGGTCCCTGCCCGGAGGGACGGGCACGGTTGACCTGCCTGGGTGGCTGTGAACCCCGGCTCCTTCCACGAGAGCAAGAGACCTGGAAGAGGAAAACCCGGTGTCACCCCCAAAAGACCGTCCCCAGCCTCTCCCCGGGGCACCGAGCCCCGCGGCGGGGCAGGTCCCGCACCCACCCTGGCAGCGGTTGGGGTCGGCGGGATTCCCTGTAGCTCAGAGTTTCCCGGACGATCCTGCCTTGTCCCGGCTCTCTCGGCACCCACCTACCCGCTGCGGGGACCCCTCACGTCTGCGGGGGGCCCCTCCGGCTGCGGCGCTGCCGTGCTGGGCGAGGGCGAGCCCGGCCCCGCTGTGGTCAGCTGGGGTGCAGCCCAGGACAGGGCACAGAGCAGACCCTGTTCGCTCCGGTCTGCCGCCCAGGGAAAGAAAACATTCCTCGGGATACTCCCCACATCCAAGGAAGCGTCCAGGGAAGCGCTCAGAGGCAGCAGGAGCTGCCACCGCAGCAGGGCTGGGAGCGGATCCAGGGCTGCTCCTGATGCTCCACAACCCAGGGGGGCTCGGTGGGATCCGGATCTGGGCACCGGGAGGGGACGGGCAGGGCAGGGGAGGGGCTGCAGCCCGCGGGAGGGCAGGAGCAGCGGCTGGGACAAGAAATTACGGGTTTAGGTTGCCCAAGAGGGACGTAGAGATGAAGGAGAGACGTGCTACCAGCGCGGCCAGCAGAGCACTGTACCGTGTCACCGTGTCCTGCCCGCCACGTCCCTCCGGACACGGACAGGTGACCCCGGCAAGCCCCCAGCCCCGCTTTCCACCAAAACCCTCCGGCGAAACCCAGCAGCTCTAGGGCTCAGCGCAGCTCCCGCCTGCGGGGAGCTCAGCCCTCCCGGGACAGAAAAAGCAGCGGGAAACGTGTCATTTTGTGCTGAGCTGCAGCTCTGCGCGACAAGCCACAGTGGCAGGCTGGGCCCTTTCGGGAGGGCAGCCCAGCCGGGGAAAGGGCTCCAAAGAGGTAGCGGGTCCTGGCAGCCACGCGGTGCACCCGTGGGCACGGGGGATGATGGTGACAAACGTCCCCAAAACTCTGCAGCGACAGGGAGGGGGGTTCAAGCAGAAGTGTCCCCCCTTCTCCCTGCCGCCCTGGGGGACGCTCAGCGGGGCTGGTGCAGCCTTGGGGGGCACCAAGTGGGGCTGGTGCAGCCTCGGGGGGCAACCAGAAGGGTCAGTGCAGCCGTGGGGTACACTCAGTGGGGACAGTGCAGCCCTGGGGGACAGTGCAGCCCTGGGGGACACACCGCAGGGATGGTGCAGCCTCGGGGGACGCCCAGAAAGGACAGTGCAGCCCTGGGGGACACAGAGCTGACAGCTTCTCCTCTTTGCTGACTTTCCTGCCATCCCCGTCTCTGCAAGAAATTCCACAAGCAGCCGCCAAAGCCCGCAGGTCCCACATCCTGACCCCAAGCAAACAGGGGCCCTCGCACGGCTGGTTTGACCTTGGGTAACGGAGAAGAGGGAATTGCCACGGACGCTGCGGGCTGGGAACGGGGACGGAGCACCTGACCTGTCCAAACTGGGCTGGGACCTGGAAAAGTGCAGCTTTAGGGAAAACCCGGGCACGGCACGGGCTGTCACACACCTGCTGTCACCGGCCGGGACTGAAGCTTGTGTGGGAAATGAGGGACTCGGGGCTGGTGCCGTCAGCCCGGGCGCTGCCAGGAAAGGTGCTGTCACAGGGGTTTGATTTGGCCCGTTTAGGTTATTTGGGTCTGGATTTTTTCAGACTTCCTCACCTCATGGAATAAGTGAGTCAAAGGCACAGCTCTCGCATCCAACACAAACCCCACCTGTGCTCCCACCTCTTCCCAGCTTCCCACCAAGGTACCTCCCAGTCGGACCAGTGTCCCCAGTCAGTTCCCACTCCAGCCCACCACGGGAGCACGGACGCTGTCACCGACACCGGGGTGTGCGGGGACATCTATGGGTGGGCGGCAGGGAGGGTGTCCCATGACATAAAAGGGCGATCTGGTGGGAGTGAATCACTGCAACCACAGCGGGTCCTTGTCGGAAACGCTCATCCGGAGTGATGCAGCTGCTTCCCAAAATCATCCTCACCGCTGAGGCCGTGCTCACCTCGGCAAGAGCCAGGAGCTCGGTGAGAGCAGCACGGGGGATTTAGAGCCGGTGGGAGCCCCCTCCTCAAAGCTCCCCCTGAGAACCCACCCGGCACCTCAATCTCAGAGCGTGAGTCCCCAGACTATCCGGACAGTGCCAGGAGCATCCATAAGGGTGCACCTGGCCCTGCCCAGCTCAGCCCTCGGCCCCGGCCTCACCTGGGGTCTCCATCGTGCCCCGGTCCCCGTGTGCTGCCCGGAGAGCTCCATCCTGCCCCACTTTCCATGTCCCCCACCGGAGGCTCCATCCAGACCCGGTCCCCGTGTCCCGGCCCGGCCCGTCCCACTCCCGGTCGCGCCCCCCGTCGCCCGCTCCCCCGGCTCCGTACCGTGAAAGGTCCCGTGGAAAGTCCCGTACGCTCCGGCGCCGCCGAGTCGCCTGGGGCCGGTCCCCAGAGCGGCCTCTCCCCGCCCCGGCCCCGGCTCCAGCGACGGAGGCGGCACCAGGACCCGCCCTCGGGATCGGCCCCCGCCCGCCCCCGCGCCCCCGGGACCACCCGCCACAAAACAGCCCCCCAGGGAACAGCCCCAAAATACCCTCCAAAAAATAAACCCCCAGGAACAACGTCTCTGACACAGCCCTCCCAAGGAACAGCTCCAAAAACCGTCCCAGAACCAGCACCCACCCCCCCAGGACACAGCTCCAAAACTGCTTCCTCGAAACCCTGCTGAAAACAGCTCCCTAGGAAAAAACCCCAAATCTCCCTACCCAAAACAGCCCTGCCAGGAACAGCCCCAAAACACCTTCCCTAAAACAGTCTCCCCAAACACCCTTCCTGCCACAGCCCCCACGAACAGCCCCAAATGAGGCTCCCAGGCCACGGGTACTGTCAGTTTTTATTAACTGCTGCTCCCGGGGCTCAGGAGGTGAGGGGGGGCTCATAAGGCACCGCAAACACCACGGGGACAGTCCCTGGTTTCCGAATCCCGGCGGAGGGGCTCGCTCCCACGCCGACACTGGAGGAGTTGGGGTCACCCGGGAAAGTCATCAGCTCCTCCACCATGGGCATCATTCCGGACAATCCAGTGCCAATCTACAGGAGGTGCCTGTCGGTGGGTTCCAGGCACGGTCCAAAAGCCACTTCATTCATCAGCAGGACACTTCATTCCCTGCCCCACTGAAGACAGGAATCCGAGAGTTGGGACTAGAAACGCTCGTTCTTCCTCTTGGGAAATCCGAGGGTGACACCCACAATTGTTTTATTGCCATGTTCTTGATAGAAAATTAATTACTATTATTTTTTGGTTAGAAAAGACGTTATCCACTGCAGATCCAAACAGGAATTGAAGTCACTGGAGAGCCGGGAGCCACCCCAGCTGCCTCAGCGATGAAGACACAGGTAACACCCCTCACACGTTACTTAATCTGTGCCAATCCTGTGCCAGCTTTACGCTTTGTAGCTCAGCTCAGCGTTCATCTTCGTGTACATCTCATAAATTGCATCCAGGATTGGAGTGACCCTCGTGAGAAACTGGTGGATTTTTTCTATGCTTTCCTCTTCCTTGACTTCTTTGCCCTTCTCCAAGGCCTTCAGCAAATCGGATTTGTAGGGGAGAGCGTAGACTGAGCCCTATAAAACAGGGAGAGGGTGTTTGACTCCCACAAACCCGACAGAGAGCATGGGTTGGGTTGTTCCCATGCACCAACGCTGTGGGGTCTCTGGACACTTGTCAGTGCCCAGGAACAGCGTGAGGGATGATGGTTGGATGCTTGGAGAGGGAGGGAATGCTCACTGTGAAGAGCTTCTGCAGCATCCAGCCGTGGTATTTCTTCAGCGCGATCTCGTAAGCCTTCATGGCGTTCACTCGGATGAGGTTGGGATGCTCCTCATCCCTCTCGCCGTCAGAGATGCTCTGCAGCAACACCAGAATGAATTTCAGACCCCTGGGAGAAGAGCAGAGATATTGGGCTCAGGGAAGTGGGTGCTGCTTCCCAGCTTCCAGCCTGGTGTGTCCAAGCATCCCAAAACCCCACAGTCCCAGCAGCGCATCCCCCTCGCAGAGCTGGTGCCTGTCCCTGTGTGTGCATCCAGGGAAGACAGAGAGAAGGGCTGGATGGAGCCTACAGGGCAGGACTTGGGGCCCAGAGCAGGATGGAACCTCCAGGTGAGGGTTTGGGGGCTGAGCTGGGCAAGGCCAGGTGCAGCCCCATGGATCCTCCAGGCACTGCAGGGTCCTGACCTGTCCAGGCAATTTGTGGGCTCACGCTCTGAGGTTGAATTTCCGTGTGCATTCCCAGGGGGAGATTTGAGGAGGGGGTTCCCAACAGCTGTGCTCCCCAAGCACAGTACCCCACACTGCCCAGCTCCAGCCCAGAGGGACCAGCCCAGCCCACACAGCCTCCAGCTGGCGTTCTCCAGCTCCCCACATGCCGGGACAAAGCTGGAGTAGCTCCCGACGCCGTGAGTCACCTTTTCAACCACATCAGCGCCAGCGTCGCGCCCGTCTTGGGCCAGGCCGAGCCATGCAGCTCCTTCTCCACCTCCAGGATGTTCTGCAGTGTTTTGAACTTGGCAGGGTTGGAGTCATAAACCGCCCGGATTTTCTGAGGGCAGAGAAGGGGGTTGGCTCCCAGGAGCAGGGAAGCACTGCAGCTGCTAACGGGGCTTTGGGCAGGAGCCCCGGGAACAAACATGTGACCCGATGAGCCACTGCTGAGCCCAAAGTCCCCGTGGGAAGAAATGCCTTTTGAAACGCCGCCAGTCCCACAGCATCTCTCCCCAGGGATTCTCCCCTCTGAGCCCTCCTAAGTCCCTTCCTACCTTGATATTTCCAGTCAGGTCTGCTTTGACCGGCGAGTAGACGATGGGAGTCCCCAGGCAATCTGTGGAGACAGGGAAGGAGGGCACTTAGTCACTGGTGATACAGGGGACACCACAGATTCTCGTAACCAATTTTAAGCACAGTCTGGGCACTGAGACACGCCAGCGAGACTAGAAAAGGATCTCTGAGCTTTGTCCATGGATGTTGGCCCTTGGGACAGCCCTGCAACCTACTGCGACCCCACCTCCAATCCCCCTGACTCCAGGACACAGCCCTGGGCAGAACGTCCTGGAGCAGCCTGAGAGGCACCGGACACTGCCCGTCTGCAGGCAGGCAGCCCCATGTCCTGCCCTTCCGGGGCTGCCACCGAGCCGCCACACAATAGCTGACATTGTGGAGGGCAGCAGGCACACTGTGACACGAGGGCGGCCACGCCGAACACCCACCCATGGTCCCGACGCGGGGTGGGATCCGTGGGTGGGATGGCAGCTCCTGCCCCGAGCCATGCCTGGGTGTTCCAGAAGACGGCAGGACGCTTCCCAACGGGGCGGCTCGGCGGGTTTGACAGGATCGTGATGCAACCCTGGCCCTGGCAGAGCAGTCAAGCCCGGCGTGAGCCCCGGATCAGGCAGGTGGGTCACCATCCAGAACTGGGGAGGGGGCACCCCGGAGCGGCTGAGCCCGCAGCAGGCCCGGTCCCAGCCCGCATCTCCCAGCCCCGGCCACCCCGGTCTCACCGAAGAACGGCGGCAGGTGCGCCACGGCCTCCAGGAAGGGCAAAGTCTCGATCTGCTTATCAGCCGGCAGCGGCTTGAACTCGTGTTCCAGCAGCAGCGCCATGACCGGCACAGCTCCCCTCACTTCCCCC
>VZRQ01009649.1:22804-69194 GCA_013397975.1 Machaerirhynchus nigripectus
AAATACCAAAATGTCACTGTCTTACAAAAGAGAAGTACTCTAGATAAATGTCAAAACAAATCACTTTCATTTCCACCTGTGGGTCAGGCATACCTCCTTCTCCTCACAGGAGCTCTTTAGCACAGAAAAATGAATTCAACAACCTCAAGTGTCCAGTATGAATCTTATCTGACCCTTAACCAGTAGCATTGCTTTTGTGTTCTGTGACAAATCAATGCTACATCGTGACTTGAGTGATGTGCTTTATATTTTTCTGTCATGTCCATTATATATTATATATATGACTTGAAATCAGATACCAGTCACATAGGGTACTCAAATCATAGGGTTATTGTACTGCCAGTAACATAAGTAAAGCACATGGTGGATATTTCTGTTAAAACTTCCTGCTCATCTGTGTCCATCATTAGGGTAATATTGCTGAATTTTAAATGCCTACAAACGGAGCGGTTTTGTTACAATCTCATGTCATTAATTTGCTCTCAAGCAAATGTACTAGGTTTTAGCCTTCAAATATATGTTTATGCTTCAGTCTGTCTTTTTGTAAAGAAGGCATATTTTACATGTGATTTTTTTCCTTACATTTTTAATGGGACTGGTAACACTGTAAGTTCACCTGTTGGCCCTTTCTGGGGCAGACAAAATAATTGAGAGCTATAGGATTATGCAGATTGTGTCAGGAAGGAAAGATAAATGCAGTGCACATCAGCTGTACAACAAACTAGCAACTGAATATGGAATCAGTGTTCTTGCCATGGAATTACTGTACAATTTCATGCTGTAGGATACCTCAACATCATTTTTATGGGTTAGATTCTGGCTATCTCTGGTCACCAGCAGCACCAAATAGGTAAATACTAATAAATTTCTAGGAAAAACATTTACTAATTAATTTAAACTCCTGCTTGCTGTTGATTCTTTCAGTTGATATTTACAGAAAGTTTTGTGTAGAAAGTAAATAATAATTAAAAAAAGCAACATCTTTTAGTACTTCTAGGAAGAGAAATGTTGTAAACTCAAATTTGATTTAACAGTTAAGGAACAATTAAGGAGACCTAGGATCTAATTTCATTTCTTCCAACATCACCAATATGGGTTGCATTTACTTCTGTGCAACACTACACTACAAAGCCTTAGCAAGTGGGTTTTTTAAAGGACTTTACCTGTGTCTTACATGTAGCTTGCCAAGAGTTATTTCTGTCATTTTATATGGCAGGCTTGATAAGATGGATAGCAAGCCCAGTAATTTTCAGTGCCCAGGGCAAACCTTAATATGTCCCTCATCTTGCAACGCACAAAACCTATACTGAATTATATAGCAAATGACTTACACAGCTTCTGCTAAAGCCTGCCATGGATTTCTGTGTCTTTGAGCTTTGAACATGCTGCATAAAACAGCAATTACTTATGCCAGTCCTTTAGCTTTTGCAGTAGATGTTCAAAAGGGAAATCATTAATTCTTCTTGAACTTGTTCAAAACCCTTGGTTTGCATTTTCATTAGTGCAACTTATGGTAAGCTCATCACTGTTAAACAGCAGAAAAAAACCAGAATGATATTTAAAACTACTCAGATAGAAGGTTTTTTTCCTTTTAAAAGATGTGTTCCTGATCAACATAACATTTTCAGCCAGTGTAAAGGAAAAATAATTTGTTGGGCAGACCTTTGTGGAAAACAAATACAGGCAAAAATGCTACCTAAAACCTAATTACCTATTACCACTATAAGCCTTGGGGGAAGATACACTTAAATGTATCTTTTAATGGAAATTTTGCTTCAAAAAAGCAAACACTTTACCCAGTCAAACCCTAACATCTGTCACTATTGCTAGTGACTGATCTCTTAATCACAAACTATTTGTTTCAGAATGGCTACAGGGTTTAAACCAACACAAATCTTCTCAGAAGTCCCTTTACAATGCAACTTTATTCAGATAAAAAATAATCCCTTTTTTTGTCCAGGTAAATTACAGAGAACAGGCCCAGGATAACTAGGCTGTGCCATACAACCAATAGCACATGGCACCAAGGTGGTGGCATGGTGTTTTCTGCTACTCTTTCTCTGTAGGAGTTCTAACATCTTTTCATATCTTTGTCTTCCAGTGGAGATTTACTGTGTCATTTGGATTATTTTTTCTTTCCTTCCTTTTTTTTGCAGTTTGACTCAAGGCTTGAGCTCCAGATGTTTTATTATTTTCATCTCAGATTACTGGCACTTTCTGCTCACAGTTGTAAAGCTGTGCATTTCTGGCCTCTTGGTTCCTTGTTTGGCGCTGGATTATCATTTGCTTGGCAGGGGTGGCTGTAGGCATGTGGGATGGGTACTGCTGCATGGGGATCTGCAGTTTTGGAAGCTGATGTCAGTAATGCTTGGCAGCCCTTGCTTGCTTCAGTAATGTGCTAGGACCCCACAGGCATCTTTGAAGATGAAATGAAAGAGCTTAGCAGTTGTCCTAATTGCCAAATCCTGCTTGCATCCCAGGTCACACTGTTTTGCTTCTTCATTCCTTCAGCGGAGACTGGAGTGCTGAGTACCCAGTTCTCCCTAACTAACCCTTCCCCTTTCTCGTTTTGGAGTCACACAGCTGCCATGTCCCACTATCCCTACATTTTCTGTGTGGTTACAGAGGTTCATCTCAAGTACAGCACACCTGACATTGCAAAGTATTGCAGGGTCATGGACACTGTAAAGGTACTGAGCTACTGACTGGCACTATACTGTGCTTGTAATGAGGCACAGTAATTGGAACATGGGTCCTGGAGGCCTCTGCCTCTTGTACAGGTTACCAGAATCATTGGAGGTCGCTTACATTGAGAAGCAGGAATTGTAGAAAACAAGAATTCATTCTCCAACAGAAGACACCAGTACTCTTATTAACACTATTGCCTATAGAGTCAAAGAAAATTGGAAATAAAGGAATTGCTGTTGTTTTCCCAAATATGTAAAATGACTGCAGTAAAACAACCACGTTGTTACAGCTGGCGATCATTAGCGCTGGCAAAACAGGCTTGTCCTGACAAAATTACAGTAGTAATGAACAATGTTTTACCTTAAATAAAAATCTTCTGCTTTTGAAGCTAGCTGGTTTTACTGACACAGGAAGCTAGGCTTTGCTAGTTTGTTATTGAACCCAAAGTTTTCTGTTGTGTGCTGTTAGGATTCGGTGAGATTTTTTTTTGTTAGCATTTCCTCCTATAATATGTAATTTAGTTAAATAAAATAAATGAAGCATTTTTCTGAGAACATACTTGTTGCTATAAAAATGAGACTGGGAGGGTAAAAAATGTAAAAATGATAACTTTTCAAAAATAATTGCTTTGATTTTGTAACATATTAATCAGCTGGCATTACCTGCTACATTTATTACTTGAATGCAATGTGTTTGATGATTGAGATTCATGGTAAGTTCAGAGTTTTTCAGTTTTGGAGGGATGACTTAATTCTGGCAACTCAAACAAAAGGGCTGGTGTGTGGTTGGAGCTGCTTTTGCTATAGAGAAAGCAAAAGTATCACCAGGGAAACAGAATGGGTGGAAGTGGGGTCAACTTGTGGTACATGGCGTCTCCAGCTGCTATCCCAGTAGCAGCAGCAGTCAAAGTGACTTCTTGTGCTTGGGAGAGCCAAAGTAAGCATCAGGCCAGTACAATACTTAGAGTACCTGTTGTATTGTCCATGTCCACTACCTACAGCTTCATGGAACAGATTTTGTGCCCTTGCGCTGATTAAATGATTGTCATTTCTCTTTTTCAGTGGCTAGCTAAAGAAAGAGTCATGGTCAGCGAATGCTAACATCTCCATTTCAGAGAAATGCATAAATCCTTTTTCTGATAAAGTCTAAGCATTCTTCTAAAGAAGAACAGATATTTATAGAAGGAAAGTGAGAAGGACTATCTAGATCTTTCACTATATGTGAATTTATATGTAATATTCTGTTTGATCTCTAGGTTTTAAGTTCTGTTGGTTTTTTTGGGATCCACCTTTTAGACTTCAGGATTCATATACAATTTTTATTAGTTAGTAGTCTCTGGACAAACTAAGAACAAACACTGATTATTCATGAGTCATTCTGTGAGCTATTTCTTCATAGTTTTCACTTCTAGAGTTAGGAGGAATATAGTTACCTCAACTTGTTTCTGTTAATAGGCAACAGGATTTAGTTCAGCATAGACCTGGAAAGTATTTTCCGGTTTAACCACTTACTGTTTTCACCAGAGAAACTAGGCTGAAATTTTCAGCAGGGACCACCCGAGACCCACTTCTCCGTGGCATTCTAAAGTCGACACACTTGAGCTGAAAAAGAGAAAGAGCTGTTAGCAGAGAGTTTGAGAACTGTTGGGACCTGAAACAAGTTCTTACTGATGATCCAAGACCACCTGAATTTGATAATCCTTTTTTTTTTTTTGATAGATTTGTTCCCAGAAACTACTGGGGTGAAAATGAAACATTCTGTTTCTGATTGCCAGAGCTGGGTTATTTGGTTGGAGGTGTCTGTTTGTTTGTTTGCGTGTTTATATTTTGCTTTTTTAAAAATAGCTACTTTCATTCTTTTGCCTACAGCTGTATTGTCAGTTAGGATTCCCTCTATGATTTTTTTTCTTGTTTCTCTAAATTCTAACCAATAAGTAACCAGAAATTAATGTAAGTATACTTACATTTCAGTGTGATTCAAAAAACGTTGTTGTGGAGGGTTGCTTTTCAATCCTATGGCAGAGGACTTTCTGAAATGTAGCAACATTCTGGATAAAGAACCAAGACAAAAAACATAAACCAAAAAACTGACATTCCCCCATTTAAACAATACCTTAGCGATGGTATATTTTTTACTTTTGGAGGTAACTGAGAAAATGGGCTGCTCTTAGCTCCCGTGGTGAGGACCTGTTACAACACACTGCTGGTGCTGCTGATTTATCCAGGTTCATAGTATTACTCCAGAACCTTTACCACTGAAACTTTCCCCATGGAGCCTAGTGTGGGAAGGATTGTTCCAGCTGATATGGCCTTTTAAACTGCCGTATCAAAAATATATCTTGAAATGAAGAGACCGTCAGACTTTGTTAAGTCTAGTGTTATCATGTTTAACAATCTGGATGAAGGGATAGAATGTAGCCTCAGCAAGTGTGCTGATGATACAAAACTGGGGCCGTGGCCGATCCACCTGAAGGCTGAGCTGACATTCAGCAGGACCTTCATAGGCTGGAGTTTTGGGTGGAGAGAATCCCAAAGAGGTTAAACGAGGGCAAGTGTAGGGTGCTGCACCTGGGGAGGAATAACCCCAAGTACAGCACAGGTCGGGGCTGACCTTCGGGAGAGCAGCTCTGCGGAGAAGACCAGGGAGTCATTGTGGATGACAAGTTGATATGAACCAGCAGTGTGCCCTTATGGTCAGGACGGCCAGTGGTATCCTGGGGTGCACTGGGAAGAGCGTTGACAGCACATCCAGGGAGGTGATCTTCCCCTCTACTTGGCCCTAGTGAGGCCACATCTGGAGTGTTGTGTTCAGTTCTGGGCTCCTCAGTGCAAGAAAGACAAGGAACAACTGAGGAGGGTCCAGTGGAAGCCATGAAGATGGTGAGGGGCTGGGAGCATTTCTGTTGTGAGAAGAGATTGTGGGTGCCGGGCCTGTTTAGTCTGGAGAAGAGAAAACTGAGCAGGGGCCTTGAATGTTTATAAATATCTCCAAGGTAGGTGTCAGGACTCTTTTCAATGATGCCCAGTGACAGCACAAGGAGCAATGCCCATAAACTAAAACACAACATGAGGAAGAACTGCTTTATGTTGAGGGTGGTAGAGCACTGGGACAGGCTGCCCAGAGAGGTCGTGGAGTCTCCCTCTCTGGAGACATTCAAAACCTACCTGGATGGCTTCCTGTGTAATCTGCTCTACATGACTCTGTCTTGGAAGGGTTCTTAGAGTAGGTGAACTCTAGAGGTCCCTTCCAGCCATAAAAATTCTGTAATTCTGTGAAGCATGCAGGTGAAGGAGACATGCAATGAAATCTAAGAAACATTATTTTTCCTGTTCCCCAGCAAATCATAAGAAATATGAAAAGGAAAGCGAGAACTTCCAAGTAAAATACTTCCTTGTTTACAACTGGTTTTGGTTTTGATTTTGGTTTTTTTTTTCTGGCAGAATTGGTTTGGAAATATATATCAAAATTACTTCTTACAGTTTAGCATATGTTCTCAGTATTGTCAAATAAAAAAAAGATAGAGAAACAGACCAAGCATGCTATTAGGAGGCAAACATGGAAGAGACTTTTAAGAAGGATAATTATGAGGTAAATATAGTGCATTTTTTCCCAAAAGGTTTGTTGTCTACTTTGGTCTGTACAGAATGAATTATAGATTATTTATGTGTAGGTACATTCTTATATAATCTTATGAATATCAACTACCTACATGTCATTACAAATGGTTTTGTTCTTCCCAGGAGCCCTTCAAGGATAGTTATGAGGATCTCAGTCTTTTCTATGGAATCAAAGATGATGTCCATTTTTCAGATGAAAAATAAGATTATGAGGGTGCTTCTATTTCTATCCCAATCAATGCTAAGTCTGAGTGTCAATATGCAGAAACCAGGCTTGTGATCACATGGAACATCCATGGCAACTGTGAAAGGAAGACCCATTTCCTGACTACTGCTCCTGTGCTTTAACTACAAAACTCTTTGCCTCCAGTTGTTCTCTCATTTGCACAGGAAGTTATGCAAAAGCCTCACTAGGTCCATGACAGAAAATTACACAGTTCTGCTTTCCTTCTGCTTTCCTTCTGCTTTTGTTTATTTACTTAGCTGGTGAAATGAACAAGACAATGATAAATGATCAAACAAGACTGAGATAGAGAAATCATAAAACTCCAAAAGTTCAGGCTGTTCTACAGAGAAACTGTTGAATGTTTGCAGCTAGGCCAATTAATTGTTTCTGAGAGAACAGTGAACTTGTCTGGCTGTGAAATTTTAATGCATTTGATCCAGTGTATTTATCAAAACGTAGTCCAAAACAATATGTAAGTGAGGAATCACAACTCCTGCAGTTTTATGAGCTTTCTAGAGTGCCTGATGTAAGATTTTATTTATTCATATCTTCATTGAGTTACTTCTTCATTTTTGGAAAAGCTTTTTTTTCCTGTCTTTTCAATCCAAAGATGTTCATCGCCAGACACTTTCTGATGCCAATCCATCTTCACAAAGAGGAAGCTCATTTTCATGAAGGAGTTGTATTTTTCCCTAATGATACATTTTTGGAGTTGTGCTCTCGACTCTACATATTGCAGAGAATATGATTATAAGACTTGTCTTTTCTCTAAGCTAAATAAATCATAACAATTTTTCCAACACTTTCCTAGTGGAATCTAAATCAAATCTATTTTGACTCATTTAAGGTATCTAGGTTGACTAGGTCATATTGTGCTTGCAACTCAATACTCCCTTACTTCATGGTGCTGCTCAAAAAGGTAACTTGGCTTTTCTGTGTAAAAACTGGAACTTGCTTACACTTGTTTTATATTAACCTAGTTTTATTACATTCTTTGAAGTCACTGAAGTTTTACTAAAAATGCTGAAAGCAAACTGAGCACTGAATTCAAATGACTTACTCAATAACTTATCTAGAGTCCCTTTTTAAACGGAGTCACATAGAAAAGATGAGAGGTGGTGGGTACAAATTACTCCTGGGGAGATTCTGATTGGACGCAAAAGGAAAATTTATTTCACAGTGACAACAATCAGCCATTTGGAATGATCTCTTGAGGGAGGTGGTGGGTTCCCCAACAGTAGACACTTTCGTGCAGCAATCAGATTCCAGATGATGTTCTTGAATCCCTCTTTTAGAGAGCATACAGCAAGCAGTTCAGGGCAACTAAAGGTGACAAAAACTGGTTCCACGCCACCCACATATGCAATTCCACTTGAATCAGGAGCTTTCTTTGTGATGGTATCACACATGAGCAAAGGATGGAGCAACTGACTGAAATATGGACCAGCTTCTCTCTTTCCGGTGACACATCTTATGGATGCTACAAACTCTTTTAGATACTGTACAGCACCACTATGACATCTGAGGTCCTGTTCTGTATTGAAAGTAGAAAAAAAAGTTGATACTTCCTTTTTTCTCATCGTATTTAAAAGCTCAATCAGTTTAAAAAATGAGCAAAGGCTTTAAAAAGTGAGTGTGAAAATGGAAAATTATTTACATCCAACAGAAAGCACACTCACAGTTGAGCTGGCAGAATCTACAAAATTTTGGTCCCATTTATGATGCACTATTACAGTGTGTATTTTGAGTTATATTCTAGGTTTAGCAGGTGCTGACGAGGACAAAACTCAGTAACTCTTCTCAGGTGGTGGTATACCAGTTGAAAGTAATTTGGGTAAAAAGTTGCAATAATAAAGTCAGAAGGTCACAAAAATATAGAATGTTATGGGCAGACAGTGTCCATTGACGCTGGACACTATGGGTGACAGGCTACCATTATATCTTTTGACAAGTTAGTATATAATTTTAGCTAAAAAATTTAGTGAGATTGAGGGAGTGGAAGATTTTTTTTGAAAGTCTCTGTATTTCTTGTTGACATTTTAAAAATGAAACATTTTTACTTTCTATTTTAAAATGGATTGTCATTTACCCCATTAAAAAAAAAAAAAAAAAAAGAAAAAGCACCTCCACGCTTCGAAAAAACCCAACAAATAACCCTGAAGCTAAAAATGAGCCAATGATCAATTATTAATAATTCTAACTTCAATAAGTGGATAAAACTGGGGGAAGGTATTGCTGATGTTGTATTGCTCTAGTACAGCAAAATCTACAAACCCATCCGTTAATTGCTACTGAAAAGATTTAATGAGATTTTATAGAAATGCTCATTTAAATAGTTAGCATAAGTGAAAATTACCAATATCACACTTTTTCAAACAGTTCCTACATGATAAACAGACAATAGGCTGACTTCTGAAGCTTATATTTTCTTAAAACAAGACTTGCTCTTGGTGCTCACTATGATGTTTTATTCGTCTATAAAGTGACTGCTCAAACATGGAGACTAAGCTGTTAGTGACTCAGGTTCAAATAAGGTAAGTCTGAACACTTTTACCCTGTCGTGAACCTGAGTGTTTCATATTTTAATTGACAACATTCACATCGTTGAGCTTTTCATTTAGACTTTGATAAAATCTGCTCAGAAAGGCAGATGGCAGGCTGTTATTTTTAATTCACAAGCAATGTTAAATATATGCCATATGTTATAGAACTTTTCAGGCACAGCCTTTTGAATGCTATCACAATAAACTTACAAAATTACATAAAAGGGAAATCTGATAGAGAACAACACCATTGCAGTTTACGTTTTTGAAAAAGGAAATAAAAATGACCAGACTTTCTTCTGGCTAAAATTCAATTATTCAAATCACCAAACAAACATTGAAACATCAAAATTGATGTAGAAGAGAAGTGTATGTGGGCTTCTGTGATCTGTTGTTCTGCATCTAGGAAAAAGTCTGTGCATGTACTACATGCACTAACCAAGATGTTTCCTTGGAAAGAAAATGTTCATGATGTTTTACACGACTGTATGTAGGAAGTTTCATGTGTAGGTTAGTAATAGTAATGAAAAAAATGGGCTGAAGTAAAAGTGGTTTCTAGCATGCTTTGAGGTCACAGCTGTTGTCAAAAGAGACATTCAAGTTACAGCTTCCCTAGAATGGGAGCTGTGGAAGCTGTAGCAGCAACTGTAAAGCAACTCCGAAATATTATTTTCTTTTCCAAAAAAATATAGGTAATGGATATATGGAAGCCCACAGTCTGCTGTAGCAAAGAAAAGTATGCCGGCAGCCAGTAGTAGCTAGTGGGAGACCCACATTTGAAAAGACTGCATCCAGCATGTTCCTGAATTGCACATGGACTTCTGGCCTGTGAGTTTTCAGGAGCAGCTCAAAGAGACAGACAAGGTGGGGTGTCTAATAACAACCTTTTGGATTCAATGTGATGCAGAGAGTGAGATGTCTCCCAGGGGGGGAATAACAACCCTGCAGGTCAAAGCTGGGCAGAATGGTGTCTTAGAAAACTTTCTGCATGTGAACAGAGGATGCAGCCTCTCAAATCTAGTGATTAAATGTACCTGAAGCTCTCCTTGGAGAGTCCAACAACCAGCACTGGAAAGGGAACACATTCAACAGCTCCTGTGCACCCATGATCAGTCTGGACTAGTATGGTGGATGTGTCAATTGGGCTGTCATGAGCAAGCATTGTTTATTTGGTCTTCTGTTTTGCATGGGAATGTTGCTGGGGTCCCGAATTTATTCAGTTGCTGAACACTGCTTGGAGCCACTGGAAGTGAAGCTTCAAAGCAATGGTATAAATGTATGTGCAGAATGCCAAGAACATTTCTATACAGTGTAGAGATGGATGAATTATTCATTATGAATTATTCATAACACAAATTTTGACATTTTTCTGGAATAAATTTACATTTTTTTTTAATTATTCACAATATGACCAAATAATTGCTGGACTTTTTATTACCAATCATCAGAATACTTTCATAGATTCTTTGTTTCTTTTTCCATTACTCATCTTATTGTATTCAATGACACCTGATTAACCCAGTCACTTCTGGAATTTTAATATCTCAGGCCAAAAAACCAGTAAACTAATGAGATCCAGCACTGCTATGAAGGCTATTAGAGAAAGTGCATAACATTTCTTTTTTCAAAATATCTTCTTTTGTAAATATCTTGTAGAAGACTAGATTCACAGAGGTAAATTTGGTTATAACAGATAGGTTTCCAGAATTTGCAGTAATATTATTTTTCAGTATTGACATTAAGACAACTACCAGTTGCAGTGGTTTTCAAAGTACTGGCTGACATTCACCTTTCTTAAATGGAATTGATCTAAATCTTATTTTCAGGTAAATGTGGGATTAGTTATTTAAACTTGGTGAAGACATGTGACTGCATAAGCTGAATAAGAAATAAATTAATTCAGAATCAGAACCCATCTTCAGTGGTGTTCAACTATAAATAGGGGGGAAGAAGTTCAATTCAGAGCTGTACAGTGGTTAGAGTCTAGAAATTGCATGTAAAGCTCTACAGAAGAAATCTGCATCTTTCTATCAGCCCTCTATTTGGTATGCACCTAAGGAGCAAAACTGTTACTGAAACACCAGAGCTTTTGAGACTTACCAGTAAACAAAACCAAAAAAGGTAAAAATGTCACAACAAGGAGCTCCAGTGAGTGAACTTTAGATCTGGTGGCAGCTTTAGACTACATCTGCTAAAAGCATCAGTCACATATAAACTCCCTTAGATGCTCTGGGCTAATTCCCATCCTTGCAAGTTAAGTGGTTGGGTGAATAAAAATAAGAATTAAAAAAAAAAAAAGATAAAAAATACAACCTTTTCTTGCCCAGTTTCCATGGAAATGAAAGTGGAAAGACTGCTGGCAGTCAGTAGCTGAGTGTGAGAACTCTCGCTTGCAGATGTCAGTTCCTCACTGTTCGCTGAAAACTGCAAGTGTTGGTTTAAAAAATCAGCTGCACATGATGTCTTCAAAACTCCATGGATTTAAAAAAGAAGTTTATAAACTAGTTTTAAAATGGGAGCATTTAAAATGTAAAAGTCTTTACATTTCCATCCACCTGGCTGCCCAGACACATTCCTTTTATAAGCAAAAAAAGCAGTGACTACATTTTCAGTTACTATCTTCTGGATTTCCCTTTGGCTCAACAGTCTGAGTTGATTACTTCGCAGACCATGCTGAAAGCCTTCCCACCTAAAGGAGGCACATGGTTTCTTATTGGTTAAGTAAAGTGCTCATGGATTCTGTTAGATATGGATTGCTAAGATTTACATTAATTTAAGCATAACAGGGAAATTAATAGATCTAGTTTTAAATCAAGATGTGATTGTTTGCATACGATATTTTTCAAATAAAGATTACTCACATATTTGAAATAAAGATTGAGAAACTTTCTCAGTGTATTGCAAGAGTCACACAGTTTGCTCCCAAGTTTACAGTTGTTAAAAGTAAATTGTTCAATATAAAATAAAGTAAATAAATATTTTTCCTTCATCTTGCAAACAAAAAAGGCTGGAAACACACATCAGTTATATGCAATGCACATTCTCTACAACCTACAAAAACTGTTCTCAATGCGTTTATTCCATTCCGTATCTCAAGAGGCAGTTTATTGTTCTTAAATACTACACGGAGAATAATGACTGAGGGATTTTCCTGAAGATCACAGCCTTAAAGTCAGATAGGATTTTTTTTATGGCATACAATAGTTATTATAGTAATGCATAGTTTTCCCTGGAATGACTGTCTGCTAGTAGTCTAAATGAGGAAGCCACTAACTCATTCACAAACAGCATAATTAGGAGCTGAGGCGAAGAAGCAGCTGATCTTCCTTGTTCAATACACTGAAGCCTTGAGACTAGTTTTCCCTTTTTTACCTGCTCATTAATTCAGTTTTCATGGCTGCTGTGGCAGGTGGAGTATTTTATATTCTCATCTTGTTAATCAATTGTGGGTTACTGAGGAAATTCTATGAATACCTGGTCAGGAGACAGAGACACTATAATCCATAGCAAACCAGGTGTAGCACCATCAGGCTGCAGTGGAACCAAGACCTTGGTAAATACTCCAAATATTGTGAGGCATGAGTGAGGTAAGCAGTATCGCTTAGGCAAGGAGCAGGATTATCACTTAAACCATGTGAATATAAGAGAACAGAAAACAACACTGTAGTAAACTTTCTAATTGTGTGGTAACTGGTGTTGCAGAGTTTGCTAAACAAAATCTTCCACTGTCTCCACTTCATGGTCTGACTCAGTAATTGCAGTACACAATTACAAATTTTTCTTTTTCTCACTTTAATTTATAGAAGAAATATAGAAGAAACTTTGCTATAGGCTTTTCTTTTACTCCCTTTTTAACTATACTGACTTCAAACTATCAAGATTTATCAACAATTACCCAGAAAAGTGATTTCATTAAATCATTGTATGTTTATTTGGTTGTAGGCTTATGTACACAGAAGCACTAGAAATGAGAATAAAACCACTGCAGAAGAGGAGAGGAACTTCACTAGTAGGGTTCTGCAGGGCTCCATCCTAGGGCCAGTGTTCGTCAACATCTCCAAAAATGACTTGGATGCAGAACTGAAAGTAATACTCTGTTTGCTGATGACACTAAATTGGGAGGCATACTCCCCCAAAGGCAGAGAGGCCCTGAAGAGTGACCTAGACAAATTAGAGATATGGGCAATCACCATATGAAGGTTAACAAAGACAAGTGTTAGATTCTGCACTAGGGATGAAGCAAATCTGGTTGTACAGACTGGGGAATGAGAGGCTGGAGAGCAGCACTGCAGAAAGGGGGCTGGGGGTCCTGGTCAGTGACAAGATATGAGCCAGCAGTGCCCTGGCAGCCAGGAGGGCCGAGCATCATGGGGGGCATCAGGGACAACATCGCCAGCTGGGCAAGGGAGGGGATTTGTCCTGCTCTGCTCTGAGCTGGGGCGGCCTCACCTCAAGTGCTGGGCGCAGTTTTGGGCACCATGATATAAAACAGACATTAAGCTGTTAGGGAGCATCCAAAGGAGGACCAAGAGGATGGTGAAATACCTGGAGGGGAAGCCGTATGAAGAGTGGTTGACATCACTTGTTTTGTCCAGCCTGGAGAAGAGGAGGCCACTGTGGTCTTCAACATCCTCATGAGGGGAAGTGGAGGGGCAGGTACTGATCTCGTCACTCTTGTGACCAATGACAGGACTTGAGTGAATGGCATGAAGCTGAGTCTGAAGGGAGGTTTAAGTTGGATATTGAGAAAAAGTTTTCCCCCAGAGGGTGTTTGGGCACTGGAACAGGCTCCCCAGGGAAGTGGTCACAGCATCAAGCCTGACAGAGATCAAGAAGTGTTTGGACAACTCTCTCATGCTATGATTCTTCCAGTGTCCTGCACAGGGCTAGGAGTTGGACTTCATGATCCTGATGGGTCCCTTCTAACTCAGCATATTCCACCATTTTGTGATTCTCTGACACGTTTGGCCTGCAAAAGAATGTTCTGAGGGCATACAGCACAGCACATTATTTTTGCTGGGTTTTTTTACAAAACATAAGTATAGCAGGCACTTAGGAGATATTTTGCCACGTATGAGGCTCAAGTGAGAGGGATGAAGCTGCTAAATGATCTAACTCGTCAGGAGTGGTGTAGTTTTAACCAAGTTCATAGACTGTAGTCAAAAAGCAGTTTTCAAAACGGAGTCAGAGATCTTCTTTTGTTCACCATACACTACCTCACTGTTACAAGTTCTCTACCACATCTTGCTATCAGTATATGCCAGTTCTCATCCTTCCTACTTGTTCGGGCTTCTAGTCCATTCCCTTGAAACAAAAGAACATATTTTTTTCAGTGATGCATGTGATGAGATGGGTCAAAATATCTGTTCCTGCTAGGGTTGGTGGAGGCATCTGTTCCTCGCCTTGTTTGTGTCAATTAACAGGGGTGGACCACACTGACTTTTTGGAACTGTACTGTCTTACAGCAGAGAGATAAAGCTCACCTTCCCAGGGTAGCTGAGCTATGTCTTTGCGAGTGATTCAGTCCTTTATTTTTTTCCTGAAGCTTATTGAAACTGTCTTTACTCTTGAAGGTCAATGTTTCCAACTAAAATCCTTTTTTTCATCTTTCTTCAGAATGTCTTCCAAGCCATTTGTAGTTCCTCCTCATTGTCTTCTTTCCTCTGGACCCTTTGCATTCCTTGTTTCCTCATATGCTTTTTAACAGGTATCTTCCATAAGTGAAATCTTTTTGAAATACCCATCTCTCAGTTGACTTTTAGGTCTCAGTTGATGACAACCTGAATGCATCATACAGGAAGCAAAGAAAATAATGTAATCTGATTCTCTGCTCTGAGGTATGAAACGGCTTTTTGCTGTTGGTAGGGAATAGCTGCCAACCTGCAACTTACACTGTACTATATTGCTTATTTAACTAAACATAGTTTTGGAATGAGACTGCAACATGACTGTAGAGGTGGAGGGGATGTGCCTGGTCCACACTCATTTAGCTTTGACTTGGTGTGGCCAGGGAGTTGACACAGCGTGGTTTGTTATAATAGGAATAGCTCCCAGAGATTTTTCTCATCCTTTTTAGGGATTTCCGATTTGCCTGTCTGCCCTGTTTCCTTCAGTATGATCAGCTATTTGCAGAGGTGGTATTGCCAGCTGATGATAATGACACTTGGCTGATGTAAATTAATTTACATCATTGTTCTGATTCTTAGTACTGCATTGCCCTCAGAGCACTGATATTAAACAATGAGATCACAAAATGAGCTGAAACTCATTGCAACAAAGTAGTAACTTAAGAACATGATTTCCTCTTCTGTACATAAACTTGTAGTTCACTTTGACCATGACCTACATTTAATTTAAGAGTCAGTAAAAATTCAACATATGTTGCAAACCAAATTTTTAAGGTGCTTATGTGACATGTTGTACAATTTAAGCTGTAAGTTAACTTCTTACTGCTCCTATAAGCACAGTGCCAATATGACAGGAACCCCTAAAAATGTGGTGATGAGCGACAAAGGATTCATACTCACCTAGCATCTGAGATTAGGAAAGATCACAACACTAAAAGCTATGTATAAAAAATTGCAAAGAAGCATCACATTACTGACAGATCACAGCTTCCAGCTTAAGTGGGCACAACTGTTTAGGCTTCTATACCCTTCCTTACCGTCCCTTGCTCAACTTTTTATTTATATCAAATATTTCATACATCCATAAAGCACTGGACTCCTCCATGATCAGACTGGGCATCTGCATGATGGTACAGCAGGAGAACAAATGGAGTTGTGATTGCTTGATGGTATCAATATGCAAATAATAAATACTGGGCTCTTGTTTTTTGTATTGACAATAAAATTGTTCTTTTTCTTAATCCAGCAACCTATACACTAATGAGGTGCCTTGTCATTTTTTCTGACCTGAAAACCTTTCCCAATTCTTCTACTTCTCATTCAACATTCTTAAGCACGAAGACCCACATGACAGTGAGATCAAAGAAAGATTTCCATTGATTTCAGAAGTCTTTCAATCAAACTAAAAGAAAACAAAAATCACAACTATGTCATAAAACAGTATACACTTAAATTTTTAATAGAAATGGGAAGAGACGTTGCTTTTATTTATGTTCCATAACCCCTATCTCTATAAAATAATCTGAAACATTTTCCCTACTTTTTCTTTTATGGGGACTGTGGAGGAAAAGGAGGAGACAAAAAGGTTCTTTTGAAATGCACATTTGAAATCTTGGAGTCCATTACCAAGTCATTAGTGAACACAGCCCCCTGTGATGAAATTTTGCTTAAAAAATGTTAATCTGAGCTCAGGAGCTGTTTGATTCACAGCAGCAACCGCCACCAATTTGAATTGATTGGTGGCTCACATTTCTAGTTGTATTACTTTTCCTGTTTTCTTCCAACTAGTTCTAATTCCTCAGATGATTCAGGATTATCTAAGTTTTGGAAGAAACCTAGCTCCATTTTATAAAGAAAGGAACTTTAAAATAGTACTTTGATTAACTATCCATGCCCTCCATCTGCAAGACTTCTTCAGTCAAATGCTCCATTACAAGCCTGCCACTGCAGCTCATGACTGTGATCAAATGTCCCAGTAGAAACTTCTTTAGGCAGGCAGGATCAAAACTACATCTACTGAGCCAACGCACCCAACCAGATTTCATACTGACCTGCCCCCAGGAAACTGAGAACTTTCCTCGTAATTTGCATACAGCTGCTAAGTGTCGCAGAGTGCAGTCTTGGTTTCCTCCATCAGCTCCTTGCAGCATTTTAATCAATAATTTCTAATGGCAAATGACAACAGTGAGAAAGGCCACCCTGCTAACTGTAGGAATATCATAAAAATTGAGAAATAAACAAGAAATGTCACAAGCTTTTCAGTGAATAATCCATGACATACTGTTTGTGTTAGACCGCTAATCAGTCTTGATTCTATGATAAATTTGAATACTAATCCCTTCTGAATAGGGATTAAGCTTCAGCGTGTAGAAGAGGGATTCATTAGAATTCATCTCATCAAGACACAGCTTGAACAAAGTTGCACAGCACTCTGTACCTCAGACCTTTCAGTGCTGACAACCAATTGCCAAACCACCACTGAGTGGCTAAAATCAACAAACTGTAACTTACGAATGCCCATATTTTCTCAGTCAGAAACTGATGATGTCTTGTGTTGTTGTCTGGAGAGGACTATCTTTAGGCAACATGCTTTCTGGTTAGTTACAACAGACAAGCCATCAAACACTCCTGAAAATTATGACAATAAGTAAGGGAAATTCAGTGCAGATCATGTTGACAGAGTATAAGCATGAATGTTTTGAGGCCCCATCTGTTGATTTATGTATCATTGGCCCACTAATTTCACTATTGTGCACGCTCACAATAGTGAAATTACTTCATTGATTCAGCATGAATCAGACTATGTATTAATGCATTGCTGCAATGCCCTTTCCCAGGAAACATACACACTCTGGAATAGCTTTGACCTTCTCCAAACCATATTCATGCAAAGGCAATGGTGGCTAATGCAAGATGTGGTGTGTGCTTAAAAGCAGTTTCTATTTCTTTAGCTACAGGGTAGAATCAATGAGTGTTTTGACCACTAAATTAGTAGGGAAAACTCTCCAAACTTTTAGGACTCTTTTCTCAGTGTCAACTAAATTGACAGAGCTTTGATGAACACATGGAGATTTACTGATCACACAAGCTGAATATATTTGGAGTAGTCCATGATACACTCTGCTGTTGCAGGGAGAAATGTCCCCAGGCACTCTGAACTAAAATGCTTTGTTTACAGCAAATTGTGCATGGCTATGCAGCAATTACAGTTCTGCATGCTCTACAAGTGCAGTGTAGCCATACTCAGGGACTCTCTCACAAATAACTCCCTTTCTCTGTGTGTCTGACAGTACCCTAGCAAAACACTAGATGAAGAACCACAGGCAGAACAAAAGTGACCTTGAGACAGGTCATTATTAACAAGTTTCAGCTTGTAAGGAGCACTTCACAGTCCAAGCCTCATTCATTATAAGCAGCAGAAGTGTTAGCTAATTAACTTGAAATGTGTGTTAAAAAATCAAACAAAAATTCAGATGTAGAGTCCTAACACTGTCACACCAGCTGGTGTTGACCACTTTTGCAGGGACTGCAAGGTTCAAAATCAATGCGCTGATCTCACTGACCCCACAGTGGAGTTGCTTCACCTGGAACATTAGATATTGACCCATTAGGGTTTTGTGCCTTTGACATACTCTTCAATATATTCCCTTCTTTTGAAGAAACTTCAGCCTGTAAGAATTCTTTGAAAGAGAGAAAACCAGCCATAGAGTATACACATCTGTGTGAAAAAAGAAGCATCACAGTCTCTGAAAATTTCCATCTGCATCACTGTAAAGCTGTTCAGAACTGCTGGTACCAAGCACCATGACATGGTTGATGCTAAGGTAAATGGTATTACTAGATAGTAACTATCAACATTTCAGTTAGATTCCCGTGAAAACCTGTGATTCCTGTGAATGAGTATTTGCACATAATGCTCTAAGGTAGAACTTTGGCCTTTGCAGTCAAATATCACTTGTTGTCCCCAGTTATTAAAATTGTATTGTCTATTTTCCTGGTCTGTGACTCATGACAGAAAGACACATTCTCTTTGAGGCATGTTAGACAGTGTAATGCAAAACGAAATGTACAGCAATATCAAAAAAATACCCAACCAAAAACCACTGGCAAAAGTGCATGTACAGAAACCCAGATTAGTTGCATCCAGAGATCTCGGGATTACTGAGCATAAGTAGGGGTTCTGTCTTTGAATGTCCCAGCCAAAACATCTGTTTCACTCAAGACCATCCCTATGTATGCATGCTGCATACAATTGTTAAAAGAATTCAGTCAAACGTTGTGATGTAATTCCTGCTTTAAAATATTGAAGACTTTTTCTCACAAATTCTTAAAATAGAAAGACTAAAAATTCCCTACCTTGAGAAAACACCTTAAAAAGAAAGTTATTATTGAATAAAGTGTTGATTTAATACGAAAAGTTGGTCTCACAAAACTTGAAGTATTTTACCTATTGCACTGGATTTACCTTTCAGGGTCCTAAATCTAACACTAGATTTTCACAGAAAAAGCTGCTTCAAAACTGTAAAGGCCCTTAAATATTGCTTGTTTTGGACAATGTACTGGCACCTTCTCTACCCTACAGATTCAGTGAGAATTAGTGCCCAATTGAGGGCATGAAGAAGAAAGCCCAGGGAAGGTGTGGAAGCTGGCAAGTGCAAGGGAAAGGGTCTGCTCTGTCTTAGCTGTGAAGTCTGACTGTGACTGACTTGTCAAATATTGTCACAAGCCAGCTCTGAATTTGGACCTTGTGGTCAATTCAAATGGTGGCTAATCACACAAGAGACAGAGAAGAACAGTAATTTCTTCTGTAGCAAAGTCAAGCTTTCTCTTGTTACCAGAGATGAAATCTAAAAAAATGTCATGCTCATTGTATTATCTTTCTGTTTTTCCTGTTGTCATCATATAGTTCTGGTGTCTTTCAGAAAGCACACACATGAAATCTTTTATGCTGTGTAAATTTTATGCTTGAAAGCTGTAATTTGTTGGACTACATTGAACGGAAGTTTTGTTACAACATAGGAAAAATAATTATGTGTATTGCATAGAAGGGTGAAATTTAACATACAAGAGGAGAGTGAACTTTAAACAGAGACTTATTTGTTAAGACATTGGTTCAAAAGAGGGGTTACATAGTCAGCATTTCCTACTGGAATATGCTTCAAGTTATATCTGAAAAAATAATCCTACATTATCCTACATTAACATAGTGGAAAAACTCTGTAAGATTATCCAGCCTTTCTCTGTGCTAATACAAGATGACAATACTCTTGAGAACCTTGCCAGTTCAATATTAAATGATTTATCTGTTGAAAACTCTCCCATACCCTTGGGAGACTTGCAATCCACCAGATGTCATTTCCAGAGTAGTCTTCCTGATCCCGATCCTTCTCCCAGTCTTATTCCAGTACCGTTAAATTAATTACATCTCAGTACCTGTGAGTAACAACTTCAGTTCTGTGAGAGTAGTTACAATATCAATTGGTCATAAATGGTTTGGGGCTTTTTTATCATTTGACACTTATTCAGTCAAGCTATATACAAGCAGCTTGTCAATTTTCCCTTGTAATCCTCCTCTTTTTGTCCTGCTGATCTTCAAGCTGTTATTTTCAAAATTTCCTTCATATAGCAAGTAAGTGTCCCAAAGTGCCTGTAACTAGAGATCTATAGGCACTGTAAGGTATTTAGAATTATTTTCTCCGTGAGTATTCCTGTATGTGTAGGTCAAACTACATAAATTTTGGGCTGTGTGTTTGTTCTGGGTTAAAGCATGGCCAAGCATCTAATCTATTTTGGAATGGTCAAGGTGTTCTCTCCCACCACTGAATTATCTTGGAATTAAAATATATGGAAGTGGTTAGAAGCATGTAGGAAAACAGCAGACCACTTAGGTGGCTGTAGTCTTTCTTCAGATTTTAGGAAAACCTTTTGTTTTCCATCTGAGGGTAGGAATCTGAAAAGAAACTCTGCAACACCCTAGATTTTCTGCCCATACATGAATATGACTCGTCTTGCCTTTTCTTCCTTGCACAGCTCCTGCTGGGCTGTACTGTACTGGCCATTTCCCTGGAACCGGAGTCTATTAAGCCAGTCTTTGCTGCCAGCAACATAACAACACTCCTGGTTCAAATCAATACTTCATAGAGACCAGCACCACAGCCATTATTTAAAAGGGGTTAGATAAGACACAGAGGTGAAGCTATGTGCCGTGGTGATGAGGTGAGGTTTAAGAGTTTCACTCTTTCCTAGCTGTGTTCCCCCCCTTGTGACTAATATACACCACTTGCTCTGCAAGGACTGAGATCCTGATCACACTAGGAAATGGATCGGTACAGTGCCCAGGTGTAAGCATTCACCACGAGTAGGTATCTAAAGATGGATAATCTGCAGCTGGATGGAACACGTCTGGGGACAAGACGGGCACCAGAGTTGTAACTCAGCATCTGCAGCATGCCGTTCCTAATAATGGCCTGAAGCCCTCTGGGGAAAGTCACGACGTCTCTGGCGTGTGCTTTGCCCAATACACAGCTAACGCTGTAATGCTGCTCCGCAGGGACCTGCCCAGCCACAAACCCAAATGGGAACAAGTCTAGTCTGGAGAAAGCAAAAGACAAAAGTATACATGCCTGAAGTAGAGACCTGGAAAGGAGTAAGACATTTTTAATCTAGATGTTTTCTTGATATTTTATCTATTTAATGGATCTCAAAGGGAGTATTTTCCAAGTATTTGTCTATTCTCTGTGAAACCCACGTAGACTTCTTGCATTCACAATATTGTTTCACAGGTTTATTCCCAACCGAAAAAGGTTTATGCTCAATTCTACATGTTTTGCAGTAGATAATGATCATACAGCTGAAATTGCTGATAGAAATTAAGTTTATTACTGCTATTTCATGATTGGTTTGTAGATGCTTCTGAATTTGCCACATGTTAGCAATTCAGGCTGGAGTGTTTAATTTCCTTTTTTTTTCTTTTTTTTAGTTTATTTTCAGCAACAAGTCATGCTTGCTTCAGGAAGATTTATCAAAGGGCAAATATATGTCTCCACTCAAGTCAAGAACAGACTGTCACCTGTTGAAAAAAAAAACCCATATAAGAATTCCATCTTTAATACTGGGCCAAGAAAGATAACAGATAGGGAGGTTTATGCTTCGTGCCAGAGCCTCACATTTTCCAGTACATGGGGAAAACTTGTTTTCATACACAGTGAAAGTACAACACATTTAAAAAAAAAATCTTCAGTCTGAAGACCGTCAGTAGAGAGTTTGCAACGAAGCCATGAGTGCTGAATGAAGCTGGGGCCTGGAGGGGAAATAAACAACATCTGACTGTGTAATTAAGGTACACACATGAGGGGTGACCTGGTGGGTTGACCTGGCTGAATGCCAGGTGCCCACCAATGCCATTCTATCACCCCTCAACTCATCAGAGCAAAAAAGATAAATCAGAAGGCTTATGGGTTGAGACAAGGACAGGGAAAGAGCACTCACCAACTATCACCATGGGACAAACAGACATGGCTTGAGGAAGTTAATTAGCAATTTATTATCAAATCTGAGCTTCCTTGGGTGGAAGACTGTTTACACTCCTTCCTTCCTCCAGTGTGGGGCCCTTGCCATGGAAGACAGTCTTCTATTGACTTCTCCAATGTGAGTCCTTCCCAGGGGCTCCAGTTCTTCACAAACTGCTCCAGCATGGCTTTCCTGCAGGGCAACAAGTCCTGCCAGCAAACCTACTCCAGCATGGGCTCCTATCTCCCTGGCTCCACAGGTCTTGACTGGAACCTACTACAACATGGATTTTCCACAGTGTCACAGCCTCCTTCAGGCAGCCACCTGCTCTGGTGTGCAGTCCTCCAGGGGTTGCAAGTGGATGTCTGCTCTCCTTTGGGCTTCTGTGGGCTTCAGGTATGCAGCCTACCACACCATGCTCTTCACCAAGGGTTGCAGGGGAATCTCTGCCCTGGCACCTGGAGCACCTCCTGCCTGTCCTTCTCCCCTGACCTGAGTACATGCAGGGCTGTTTCTCACTCTCCTTTCTCCTCTGGCTCCAGTTGCTACTATGCAATAACTTTTCCCTGTAAATACATTCTCCCAGAGTCACTACTTCTGGCAATGATGGACACAACCAGTCCAGTAGTGAGTTTGTCTTGGAGCCGTCTGCCACGGGCTCTACAGGATATGGGAAAAGCTTCTGGCATCTATTCAAAGAAGACACCCTTTTCACCTCCCCAGAACCAAAACCATGCCATGCAAACCCAATATGGATAAATTACTAGTGCAAATGCCACTGTACTCCAGCACTTTACCTTGCTTTACTTGACTTAATTGTCTTTTAATGCAGTTGTGTTGTAATTAATAAACATCTGTATGATTCTGCAGCTTGCAGCCTTCCCTCAGTGGTTGTGAGATGGCAATAGGCCCCTGCCTATTTGCCATCTGTCATTATTCTTTATACTAAGCAGTTATGGTACTTCAGTGGTAAACTTGTCTTTACATAGCTAGTGGTTGCTTTTACTTCTGATACCTGCAGCCTTCAGTGCATTTTCTACAGTACTGCTGGAGAACTATGGCAGAACATACTATGTTTAGAGATTCCTCTCAGTTTGTCCCAAAGAAACACTAGAAAGTGCATCCAAAAGTGGAGGGAATAAGAGTATTTAAATAATTTTGTAGCTTTCACACTTCTGTGCTATCTGATGTGAACACTTTTCGCAGACATAGAGCCCTTAGTTCAACAGCTTCATTGAAATCTGAACACATGTCCAGCTAAGCTTCTTCTAAGCTTAGAAGAAGACAATACTGGAAAGGTGTTCTTTGCTGTGTGCATTTCAGTGTTGTATTCACCACTTTATTTAAGCATCTTGAGCATATTCAGGATTATTTTTGTGATAGTCCATTTGAATATGGGGCTCTTTCTCACCTCTTGACTATTCCTTGTCAATACCAACACATGGCACAACATCTATGAATTTAAAGTCAGACTACCAATCTAGACTCAGTCAGCAATGAACATGCAGTGTTGCAATCAAATTTCTACAGTGCCACCCTTCAGAAGATTTATAATACAGTGGCATTATCACAACACTGATGAAGTTTCTGGGCTAGCTCTTTTTCTTTCCTGAGAAAGAGAGACTGTTTCTCACCACAGTGTGAAACTGCATGCTTTTGGAGAAGAAATACTGTCCACTACTAAAGATAATGCAACAACAGACAACATTTATTCCAGGTATATTATAGAAGTCTCACTGTTATTTTTATAAGTGATTAATTGAAAAATATTGACAAATATTGAAAAATATTTGCAAGTAAACAGGATCTTGGAATATATGGAAATGACAAAAATTTTAGCAAATAGTAGACAATGCCATTTAAGAGATTTTTTCCCTGTACAACACAGAAACTGATATCAAAGGAATGAGGTGAGAGATTGATTTGCTTTCAGTCTGATAAATTAGCAAGGAATTTGACAAAATATTTTGGGTTTTTTTTTAAACATCTCAGGTTTATTACTGGGAATGCAACATTGAAATTGTGGTATTCACAAAAGCACTGACACTCAGATCTATAGGTATTGATAAAAATATGAATCAAGTTAATTGCAAATATTTTTCCATCACATCTCCTTGATCCTTAGCTATGTGGTGCCAAATGCACTCTTAATATATCAGAGGGATGGTCAGGGATGAAATAAGCTCTCTTTTTGTGCTACTTAGTCACTTGTGTATTCCATCTCCCATATTACCAGTGTTTTCATCATCTCAAATCCCTTATAAGTGGTTCTTAAAATGATCCTTAAAGAAAAGCCAGAGAAAACATTTAACAACTTGTATTGAAATAATCAGTAGTACAGAAAAGTCAACCTCCTAGAGCTGAACCCATAAATATCAGACTTTAGAATACAAATATGTATGTGTCTACACACAATTAGGAGAGAGAAAAATATGCATCTCATTTCTTCCTTATCTCAGCATTTTTATTTATAGCATTCAAAGGGTAGATTCCTCAGTCATCCTGAAATAACTGAAAGAAGAATTAGTCTCACTATTTCTTTCCCTAAAACCTATAAAATAAGGCAGCCAGAAGTTTGCTGGTGGTACAGATGATGGCTAAATTATTTGATTTTTCTGGGTAAAAAGTACCCAAGGAACACCGTAAGTCCTTGAAAACATACCGTGTGGAATTCCTTTTGCTTCATTACAAGGAATTAAAGGCATTGGTATCATGTCTATAACAGCTCAAACAAATACCTTGACTTTAACATTTTTCTACTCTTTTCAACCAACTGGAAAAGCCAGAAATCTGCTTTAGCAGGATCGAGCCTGATTGTTTCTCTTACATTTGGAAATCCTTGTCACTGTTAGCATGCAAACATGGAATTTCAAGTGTCAGAGAAGAACTCAGAGGAAATTATTTAAAGTCAATTCATTACTTAATTTAAAAGGGAGTTATAAATTTCTGTAAGAAGATTAATACTTTTCTCATTAACTTTCTGGTTTTGATTTCAAATGCCATGAGCTCTCTGTCTTTCAGGATACAAGCAGTGAACTTTAAGAAAAAAGAAATATATCCATATCCTCTGTGCAACCTTTTAAGTTGCCTGAACACAGCATATATTTACTGAAAGACTAGACTGAACCCATGTGGGACAATCAATTGTATGTAATACTGTCCAGCTTTTAATAAGGACTTCTCTAAAAAGCAGACTCTCTCCCACTGCCCTAACTCAAACCAACCCATGGAATGCATGGTGTTAATAAAACACATTATGATATTTTGGGCAAGGTTTGGAAGGGGGAGTCATGTGAAATTCGTAAGAGATTAATTCTGTAGTACAGATAACTGGTTCTGAAGTTTAAATCTCATTAATTTGTGCTGTATTTGGTTGGAGTTTGTGAATACAGATGATGAGAACTTCAGCTGTAGTACAGCATTTTGTTAGATATGAGATTCAAATCAAAAACGCCCTTAGAACTCATGTTTTTTTTTCAGAGTACGTTCTCCCTTTGTCCTTGATTTTTGATCCCTAATGTTATCACAGTTTGGCAACTTCTAGTGAAAGATCTGTGTGACTGGAAAGCAAGTTAACAGTATAAGCATTCACATTAAAAAAAGCCACTTTAAAATGGGAAATATTTATATAAAATTCGTTCAGATGAAAGCACTTTCAGATGATGGAGTGGTCAGTAGCAGTGTTTCTGTCATTTGCTGAGTGTGCTCATGTATTGTATGGGAAACTGTGGGCTTAGAGATGTGACACATTGTTAATTGTAGTATCTTCTGTCTAACAGGGTCTGGTAGCTGCAAGCTGCCTATGAAATCAAGGAGGTGCAACACTTATTAGTTGTTTGCTGAGCTGGTGAATAACCTGATAATGCATAGGAAATGCATGATCTGATACAGATAAGTTAGCAATGATTCTTATGCTCCTACTTTTGAGGAAAGTTTTAAGTCAGAGTGCACTGCAGTGGAAGGACATTCACTGCAATGAAGAAGACATAAAAAGAAAAACTCCATAAATCTTTAATACAAAGAGTATGGAATAAAAGCAAAATGACAAAAAATTCTTTTTGACTGATGTTTAATGGCCTAACCAAACAGTGTTACATACCTTTATACAGGTATTTAATTCTAGGTATATGCACAAGGTATATCTAGTCTGGTTTTTTATGAACTCTGGCAATCACTGAGTTCAAGCTACCACAACAGTCACTGACCATCGAACACTTCCCACTCTGTAGCAATTTTCCACTCCCTAATTTTTTATGAAAGCAGTCTATTGTAAGAATCTACACTGCCCCACCCCAGATAAGACTATCTCCACTCTAGCACCCAAGGGCAGGTTTACTTGGCTGCATGCACATGGTTGCTGCCTGTTCCCCTTTTCTTTGAGTCACCTTAGATCTAATTTCACACTGGAGGCTCTGTGGGGACACTGACATGTGAAGAGAGCAGGATGTGACTGTGTGTTGCTACATTCATACGATCTACTCTGTAGAAGGCCTGTAGTCAGCTGGGGACAGGCTGCTAATCCCCATTTTAGAGATGAAAAATAGGTACAGGGAAAGATTAGGGCCATTTCTCAAGTGTGATCACATATTTCTGCTGAATTCAGTGTGAATATGAAGGTTTTTGTTTAAATTAGGCTGTTTTCTCTTAAGCCTGTAGATTTAAATTTTTGGACCATTGGACCATGCAGTCTGCATGTTATCCTAGTTTTACAGAATCAAATGGGTAACTCCAAAAGTGATTAATCGGAAATCTATGGAGCTCCACAACCAAGAAGTTACAGAGGTCAACCAAGGAGTTTCAGAAGTCTCATCCTTTTTTTCCCCTTTACTTATGAGGCATTAAAACAGTGGAGTGTTGAAACTGCTGTATCTGGAATTCAGTAGATTACTATTACCAGCTAATTTGGGCTGCTATCTTAAAAGACTGATAAATGTTAATGAGAAAACAAATGTGAAAAACTAAAACATGCAAACAAGTTATAGTCTGCAATACTGAACTTGATGATCTTGGAGGTTGCTTCCAACCTTAATGATTCTATGAATATTTTGTTAGATTAATTTTAGCACCAAATAATAGTTAAAGCAGCAGGTTTAGTATCAAGTTCACCTTTGTGTCCATGTTGCAAAGATTGCTCAAATCAGGTCACATATAAATGCGAGGTGTAAATTATTTTAGGTAAGTGACACTTGTAATGATAGCATAAAGAAAGTATTTATGCCAATTAATGGAGATTATTTTAAATGGGACGTAATAGTGACAACCTTCTCCTGCTGAAAACATCAGGTGATTCACCCTCATGAATAACATGGGTAAAGGGCTGATGTTTTCTAGTGTGAGGGTATGCCACTGAAACGGGGTAGAGAACACTGACTGTCACAGAAGGCAGGACCATGATGAGAATAAGCTTAGTATCTGTCTGAACAAATAGGATATTCATTGCCAGGCCATGGATGTGCTTTTACAGAGCCTATGGTATCTGGTAATATAATAACTAATGAGAGAGAAAGCAAATGGTCTGCGTGGGTCATGTTGCTGTATGGTAAAAATACTGGCATTCATTAACAGTTTCTTCTATTTGCTCATCCCATGCAAAAGGAGACAAAAGGCACCAGATTTTTCTACCCCCTATTAATTTTGTTGGGGAAGTATACATTTTGTCAATTCATCTTGACATTTACATCTTCCACTTTACCTGGAAGCAAAAGGATCATTTTATATGGTGTCTGCTCTCTTTTTGAATTGAAATACTTCTCTACCTCTTTCATGTAATGCCTTAATAAGTTTATATCACAATCTTTTTCATGTAGTAGAATGCATTTGATCTCCAAGAAATTTATTCCTCAGTACCTCTGATTAAAAAAATAAAATCTAGATGCCTTTTGAAGAATTGTTCTGCTTTGCTGAAAAGTAAATGGAATTTTTTGAAAATTAGAGCTCTAACAGCTTCTTGCTAAAAATATATATATACGTATGCCTCTGTGTGTGTATGTGTGTGCAGGGGGAAGAGAGTTTTATAATTGTTACTCTGGGAGACTGTCTTGGTTTAAGAATGTTACTCCTCAGTTTAGTTCTCCAAATGGCAAAGATCACATCTTAAGATAGGAACAATTTACTGGAAACAGCAATGAGATAAGAAAACAAACACTAACAACAACAATATTGATAATGAAAGTGTACAAAAGAGAGAGTGATTCCCACAGAAATGCTCACTGATCTCGACACATCCATGGCCACGCCACTCCACTGTTCCCCCTGGCTTGGGACCGGCGCCCTGCTACCCTGAGTGTTCTGTCCACCACTCTTGATTGACTGGAAGAAGCCCCTTGTCCTGGGAAGAGAATCCCTTCCCCTGCCTCTGGCAATGGTGTGAGGTGGAATAGAATAACCTCTGTGTCCTAGTCATGCCCTCTCCTGGCTACTGCAAAAATTAACCCTGTTCTGGCCAGAACCAAAACAGAGATCTCACTGTTAGGATACAAAAAAACAGATTGAAAAGACGTGTTGTTCAATGGGCTACACTTTTCCCACATTGCTACCAATGTATTAAAATAGTTTTGTAGAATAAAATGGGCAAATTCTAGCCAGCAATGTTCCTGATTACTATACCAGCAGTGTTCAGAAGATTATTTAGCTCTATTAATTTCTCTAATCCAGCAGGATATGAAAGGTGAACAAGGCAGAGGGAGATAGAAAGAAATAGGAAGATAGGTGCAGGGGGCTGGGAAAGAGAATGAGAGAGAGAGACAGATTAAGTAGAAGGATAGTCAGCACCGCGTGAGTCGCATGGTGTCCAGCTGGTCCTTCTCCACCCAGGTCTTCTCGGTGACGGGGTTTCCGGAGCTGTTCTTTTGAAGGCATCACATTTTTTCAGTACAAGTTCCAGGTATCCATGGGGCATAGATGCTGTTCCCACAGCTTGGGCTGGCATGTGTATAAGGACTTGCTTCCTTCCCCGTACTTTGCCACTGTGTGAATTTTTGTCAGGATAGGTTACCCAGATCTGCCTCACCAGGCCAGGAATGAGCATCTTACTGTCATTGCCACCTATGCTTATCTCAGGTTCTCACAATGGGAATTCTTTGTCTGGTAGCTTATCTTATGGGAAGTCCCTTCTGTGTCTTTGACAGTTTTTTGAGATGTGTAACTGCATTCTATTACAGCAAAAAGGCTGTGCTCTGCTAAAGTACATTTGCACAAATCTTATCGATTGTTTTATCATTTGTGCTGAGGGTGAGTACAGAAACTATCACCACTGAAATACTACACAGAAAAAAAGCAACAGTGAGCAACATTATACTATTTTTCTGTTCTAGAGAGTGACTCTCCTTCCATGTGTCCTGTTTTACATCTTATGAGTTTGGAAGAGACAGAACTGATGAAAAAAATAGTAGAAATACAGTTGGACCTATATAATACTTAGATTTTCATTTGGGGGCTACCAAGCTTTTGATAAACATAGCAGAATCTTCCATAAAGAATCACTGATCAAATGTGATCTCATCTGATCCAGAAAAATGTTTCTCTCTGTGAAAGAGCATGTCTTTGTAAGAGGAGATGATCTGTTTATTTGAGGTCATGCCTTGACTTTGAAACTTCGCCACTGCTAATGACTGGAAGACACAAATTTAGCCACATAGCCCCATAGTCTTACCAGAGCTTTGTGCTCAGTTGTGGCCTTCTTTAGAAGTGTGGAGAATTTGATTTGCATGTGGATAAAAGCCGCAACTCAGCCTAGGAACTACAAGGTTTATTAACTGATACTGTGAATGAAAGGCTGTTTTTCAGAAAAGTAAAAACTTTTGTTGGATATAGCTTGATTACTCTTTTCCCCCAAACTTTAGAGCCTTTTGGTTTGCACTATTTTGTGTGTAAGGACTTTCAGTCTTTAGGTCTCTAACCTATATTTTTATAGTCTGTGAGTTTGATGCAGTCAAATCTATGGCCTTGTTCAGTGCCTGTAGAAGTCAATGAGAAGACTGGCTCCAGAGGGCTTGGAATAAGGTACAGAGAAATATACTAACCAGACAATTAGTTTTTCTCTTTCACTAAATCACATATTAAAAGACTGTGGGGAAACTTCAGATTCCAATTAAATCACTGTGAAAACTCACTAGAACCAAAATTTGACTCAGTGTAAATCAGAAATGATATAAAGAAAGAACAGCGAAAAGAAAGAACAGCAACACACAGCTTTGTGTATAGCACTGGTAACCATTTCAGAGCACTAGTCAAGGGGTCATCTCACTTCCCTACCAGAAGAAAAGGAGCACTAAGAATTGTGTCAGTGTTTAAGAGGACTATAAAGCTTGTTTCTGCCCTTGTCAGAAATAATTTGCACTCCTAAAATTTTTGAAACTTTTCCAAGAATTTCTTAAGGAAAAAAAGTCATGTAAAGTAGTTGCTGACTCAGATTTCTTTTTCATTTGTACACCCTTGAGGTGTGTCAGTTAGGCTGTGAAGTTGGATATGTTAAGTGTAGGCTTGAAAAATACGAAAAACAGTAAATCTGCATGATTGTGGTGTATCAGACATTGAAATTCATTCCTGTTTGAGCAGAAAGGATGAATCAGTGCAAAAATCATTTAATTAATGAACACTAAATCTTTACAACAAAAGCTGGACATAAAAGAGAATGTTTTAGACAAAGAAAGAGACAGCTTTAACTTCTAAATGCATTTCATTTTGGAGATCTTTCTTGATCATCACTGAAGATCTAATGTCAACACTGTTACAACTTCAAAACTCATTTCTTCTGCCCATTGTGCTGTTTTTAAATTGTACTTCTAAATTCAAAACAAGGAAATGTAACCTCCCAGTTGTAGCTTCTCTTTTATTGAAATAAAGGCTTAAATGGCACAAGGGCAGCAGTTACGCCATCCAAACCCATCGTGACAGAATTCTAGGTGTAGTGGTAAAGCGGGCTGGAAAAAGGCAAGAGATATAAAAAGTAGCATAAATTTTATTTCATTTGTTTCTATATTCTTTCATGGGGTTTTTGGGGATCTTGGGATTTAGAAAACTGTCTTGCTATTACTTTTCCCTTGGGTCAACTCTACTCAATTAAGGTAGGAAATGCATTTTTGAACAAGAGCAGTACAATAATATTCACTAATAGGCATGCCACATATTCATAGTCATATTTTTGGTGCAGGTCTTGAAAGAGCTAAAATTTTCTTTTGAAGTTGACTTTATTAGAACTTAATTTTTCTAGGTGACCTTTTTGTTTATTCAGGACAACTTGCTTATAAATATTTTGACGCACATTGGATAGAATGAACAATATTATCTATCATACTAATTTTAAAGGAAATGTATTTCAATGTTTATAGCAAATAAAAATGTGCTAATATCTTCACAGGGATGACACAAAAATTGGCTCTTTTCAGATCATTAATCTAATTCCTTTTGATAATTCCTGCACAAAAAAGTATTGTTTATAGAAATTAGAGCCTACAAGCAGTCAATGGGCCTAAGATACTGGAGAACTGTAGGGTACAAACAAGATCTCCTCACAATATATAATATTAAACAAAACTTATCCAACTTCTACTCATTGTAAGAAAGAAAAGTCATGATGATCATTATGAGAAAAAAAGTAGTAATTAATTAATTAATTAATCAGATGGGGCTAAAATTATGGATGTGTGAACTGAGTAGAGTAGAATGAGAAATATGATGGACCTTCAAGAATACTGGGATTCTGTGTGTCACTTACTTCATGATTTCAGCATCACCAGAAGGTAATCTTATCTAAATTACTTGCTGTATGGGATCTTAAATGATGTCAATGGAAAAAAAAACCCACCAAACTACCATTTTTGGGGCAGTAAGATTTTCGTAGTTTTGAAGTGTGAAAGAATTCCTGTAGATATACCTGAACTGAAACCACAGATTAGAGAACACAACAGTGTCTCAATGTATTGTCTTGTCTGTTGCTGACCCTCAAGTCAAGCTGTTTGAAAATGTCATTGCTTCATGGTGACAATACACAGGGCCACCTCAGTCATTTGTTTTCATTGTGTTCTGAACCTCTCAGCCAACCTTCCCATCTGAGCACATGCAGAAGGATTACAGGACTGTTGGGGTTTGAAGGGATTTCTTTAAGTCACCTGGTCCAGCCCCCCTGTTCAAGAGTAGTAAATGAGAGCTGGTTGTCCATGTCCATGTCTAGATGACTTTTAATATCACTGGGGATGGAGAGTCCACAACAACTCTGGGCAACCGGGGCTGATGTTTGGTCATCCTCATGGGCACATTGTAGGAAAATGTGCAAAGAAGCAAGTGCTCATCTGCATCACTGAAATCCACACCCCCAAAAATACCTTTTGGATTTCAGCAAGTTGGACTGCAGGTTAAGTCACCTGAGATCTTGAGATATGATAAAGGTGGGACTGCTGTCCAATTATCTCATGTCTAAGGTGATGTAACTCCTTGGGGAAGAAGAGCATATCCACAAGGAAAGCCAGACACAGCAGCTGTGTTGAAAAGCAGCTCTGGCTGGATCTGGAGTGGGGAAGGCCATAGCCCACAGACTCATTTGCAGAGGTCAGGTTTGCACACACACTCCCCCACAGCTGAGTTGGGGGAGGAGAGTTCTTGTGTGTGTGATGGTGAAGCCTCTGGTCCGCATAAGACAGAGGGGATGAACACACACCACTGGAAGCTATAGGCAGACACTGTGGAGATGGAATAGTGCTTTTTAAGATGCCAGTTGTCCTCCCTTACACAAACTGGCTCAGTTGTAAAACTCACAACCACCCTGGGAAGGTCACATTCACACAGAACATTCACATAAGAGGCAGCTGTCACATTTCAGAAGGTGCCACAAACCACCCAAGACCCCAAGGCACCCTCCAGATTCATTCCTAAAGCCTTCCACCAGAGGGCTGCACCTGATCCTAGTGTTGCAACAGATCCAGAGTCTGTTGCAAAGAAGGTGGCATAAACTTCCCCTCCCAGACGAGATTCCTGGGCGTTCCCATGTGTACCTGAACGTATATTAACCTGCTGAACTCTATGTTTCGTGGGACCCCCACCACGAGAAGACCAGAAGAAGAGGACCAGTGGGACACCATTGGATTTACAGGGGTGATGACATCTCTAATCTGTCTCTCTCTCACTCTCTTTCCCTCGCCACGTCTGTCTTTTTCCTATTTCTTGCTATCTCTCTATCTCACATTTACTATTAAATAAAGTCCACAGTATTGATTTTGACATGTGGTCTCATTTGTACCTTAATTTGTACAGAAGCTTCTCTCTAATAATTGTAGTAATTGGATCATAACAACGTTTTTGAAAACAGGAAAGACACTTTACACACTTGGTCTGTCTACTCCTAAGAGAAATGTCTTCTATCGTAAACATAGTTTGGCTTTAAAACCTAAAGGGTTTGGTGGCTCCAAATAACATTTTTTCTGCATTTTAACTCTAATTCAGATAAACCTCTGCATTTTATATGACTTAAATCTCAAGGTATCTGAAACACTAAATATTCAAAACAAACCAGTAAACTGTATCCCTTGTCTTCCTGGAGTGACATCTTCCACTTAACAATGCTGTGATTTTGGAGTCCAGGAGTTAACCTCAGCTAAGAAAACTTTTTACATTATTGATATTTTACCTAATTTGGTACTTTGAAATATGCCCCAGTCCAGGACACTACTAGAGTAAAATAAATTACCATAATCTCTACAGTAGTCAAAGCTTAGTGAACCATTAAAGACAAACCAGCTCAATGAACCAGGCAGCAACAACAAAATAAATGTACACTGAAAGCATGCCTAAGGCAACAACATTTTTTTTTTCTCACTCCCATCTCTACTACTGACTTTAACAAAGGACAAAAATATCCAGTAATTTATTTTCTGGCCTTCCTGCCTGGACTTCTAAGACTTTCAGCCAAATTTTTGGCATAGCCTCTTGGTTTGACAATCTCCAGTGTAAGTTCAGTCTTATGCAAAAGTACTGATTGTTTTCCATTCCATTTCATCAGATGGTGTATGCAGGATGAATGTCTACCTCTGATAATACTATTTTGTGTGTGGGTTCTTGTGTGTAAGCATGTATATGAGATGTTTGCCTACATATCACAAAAAAGTGAGTTCCGTTCAAGATGTAATTGCAGCTCTACTGCACTGACCAGAGTGGAAGTCCCTCTTGGATGATTTCAGAAAGCTGCAGTTTACGGTTCATTGAGTTTGCAACCTTCAATCCTAGGTCTTTAGTCTATTTAGTCCAAGTCTATCCAGTGGATAACAGGTATGGCATATTTGTGGCTATGATGGAAGTAATTCCCTTTTTCAAACTCTTTAATAAGTGACAGCCATCATTAAGGTCATCTAGAAATGACTGAACAGAAAGTCATTGGTCAGTATGAGTTCATATCATATTTTCTGTAAACCTGCTGCCATTACTATTAGGGAAAAAAGTGGCTTTTGTCTGGGGCTATGCCATTTGAAGAACAAAAAAAATCCCATTTCCTTATTTGCCAGCTTCATCAACAGGGATGTACTGAATACTTTGGTTGTGAGTGCTTCTCCATCCTTGAGAAGAGTGGAATCAGTTTTTACTGAGATGTACAAGAAAGCTGACTAAACTGGTGAAATATGGGTGGGGTATTATCAAAGCCTCTGAAATGATGCTGAGATTTACCTCCTTCTCTCTCATATGTAGTTTGCATTTCCTGTTACTCACAACCAGTACCAAGGCCTGCCATCAGTGAAGGTAGCTGGAGGACTGCTGAACAGTAGCTGGAGGTGCAGAGGGACTAAACTGCTCAGCAGAAGTCTTTGCTACTCTCTGAATTTCATTTCTCAAAGTCCCAAACTAGCCAAACGAGAAATTAATTACGTTATTTCATAATGTTACTGATGAGTTTAGGTGAACAATGAGTTCTTCCTCTCTCCTGGGATGTCTGCAAGGTGGAAACTAGACTGGTACACACATTTCCTGTGTCTTTCCTAATCAGACAATGAATACAGGAGAGTTGTACCACTTTGCAAAGAAAGAAAAGACAATTTTAGCTGTGCTAATTTCAGAGCAAAGCTTGAAAATGCAGAGCAGGTAGACTCCAGTGGCTCCAAAATCAGATGGCAAATACAGTAATTCTGACTTTGCTATGATTTTAAAAGCTTCTTATTTTAAGCTGAAAGCCAAATGTGAGAGGGAGCATAGGATGCTGCTTTTGTGATATGCTTTCATGTCTAGAGCTTCACAGATGATGCAATGGCAATTGATATGGAGATACATGACTTTTGGCATTATTGATCACGTCTGCACTATCAGACATGATCAATAAGCTAACTGGCAAATGCCTAATCCCAGCATGCATTAGGTTTTAGCAAGCAACACAGTCAGAACAATTTGGGGTCACTTTTGGTTTTGGTTTAGGAGAACTACGAGGGGTTTATTGAGTTCTGTTTGTTAAACTAGTATTACCCAACAGCCATAAGAAGATAAAAATAAACTTCACAAACAAGTTATACAGGCATCAACTCTTTGTCTCAGTGTTCCCCATATTTTAAAGATGAAATTTTGTTTATCCATGAGTCTCTTCTCTACATGTTCTCACTTGGTTTATGACTTGAAGGACATCTGAGAACAATGTGGGGGAGTAAGACAGAGGCCAGCTGCTTGTGGCAAATAGCTTAAAGCATCAAGAGTTAGAAGTAAAAATAACAATGAGGCTACTGTGTTCAAGCTATTAGCAAAAAAGGCCAAAATTGGACTTTCAGTGAAGTCAAAGCATCCCTCAAAAAGGCCCATGTACAATTTGACCCGGTGTATATTTTTAGTTATTCACAAAACTTGACATAAACACTGTCTACACTTATCAGCTGCAATCACTTGCAACAACTCCCATGTGACCTAGTACATTTCCAGAAGATAATATGGATATGTCAAGCTCATATTTGAAAAAAAGAACATTTGGCTTAATAATATTTTTCAGAATATACAAAAATGCATGTGAACATTATTCTGCCCACAGTGTTAGTACTGTTCTGCACATAGTAGCTCTCAGAAAAAGCACAGGTAGCAAAACTTAATTTCCCCAAAATGCACTTCAATATATTTTAAGTATAAAAACCTAATTTAAAATAATGTCAGCATCTTTTGCCTGTAGAATATGAAGCTCAGCATCTTTAAATTATTTAAGAGTTCCTTAGAGAGTCAGTTGTGCTTATAATGTCAGATTTTCTCAAAGAAATGGAAAGAGCAAAGCAAAGTGTTGAATAAGGACTTCCTGTGTGATTTTACTGAGTTATTTTTTACTGCCTGTAATTGAAGCAGCATTCACACCTCACACCATTTTAGCCAAAAATATATGTTGTATAACTGCAACTTGTTTTACTTGGTTTTGTTTCTTTTTTTTCTTTCTGTTTTATAAATAGAGTAGCTCTACTGAACTGCTCTTTTCCCCATGAGGATTCATTCACAAATAAATACAAGCTCTATCAAGACTAAATTGAAAGTACACTTGTACAAGGGCTTAGAAATTCTGAGAATGTCTCCTCCTAAAAGGAAAAAAATTTAAAGGAAAGAGTTTAATATTTTGTTTCCCTGATTGTGGTAGAAGGACCAGAGCTAGTACTTGTAAAGCCACCTTAACAGTTTATATTCAATCAAATGATGGATGGCAGGATTTGTACAGTGTCACATCAGTGTCACAGTCATTACAAGTACATTTTCAAGATATAGCCGAAAACTTTATCATAGTATCAGCAATTAGGTGAAATGAAAATAAAGATTCTTGTTAGTGTTGTCTTTTAAATTTTTATAGTGTTGTCTTTTTTTGTTAGGCATTTTGGAGACCTCTGGGTAAAACCAAGTTTGTGTAAGATGTGTTATATTTTCCTGTGCTTAAGTCCCAATTTATCTTTTTTAAAAATGTGCTTCCCAAGCACCAGCATTTTATCAGTGGAATAGATTAAGGAGGTGAGAAATTATAGAAATTAGAAGAGTGCCAGGTACATATTTTTATTCAAATACTCTGTATATTTGCCACACTTTGTCTTAACTTAAATATCTCTTTCTAATTTAATGAGATCTCGCAATTCCTAAAACCAAATGGAGAGCGTAATCTGTGTTCTGAACCTGGCTTTAATACCAGCAGTCTGTTGTTGCAATTAGAAATTTGGCATGAACTTAACTGCATGAATTTACTGAGGAAAGTCTGCATAGGGTTGCATTCCCATTTTCTGCAGCTAGCTGCACCAACATGCTGATCAGCAGCACTTCATGTTCTCTCTGCAACTTAGATATTTCTTATGGCTCTGTATTATAAAAAAAAAAAAAAAAAAAAAAGGAACTACCAATCCATCTTTGCTTTGAGTCTCTTTCAGTACTAATGAGGAAATTAGAGTACACAGAGAACATCTATCATAGCTAGAACAAGGAGAACAGGTCAGCTCCTACTTTACCTCAAAACACCTTGCACTGGCACACCATGTACCGTCTGTGCCTGAAACACTTTGTATTTGAACTAGAGCACAAGCTCCCTGGGGAAGTGGTGCATAACTTCATTTGATTTTGATCTGAGTGCAGTCATTATTGACTGTTTGAACACAACAAAAGGGGTTGTGGCATTCACAATGTTAATATTCTGCGAAGGATTTCTCATTACCTGTACAAATAATGCTCCTTTTAAACAACAACAAAAAAAGACATCCTCAGTGTATTTACACAGTTCATATGATGACATTCAGTGATCATACCCTCTGACCCAAGGAACTTTGGGCAGCAGTCTTGGCATCTGAGCACAGGCCTCTCTGCTTTCACTCACAGGCTGCCAGGTGACTTGCATGTTGAAACTCACCCAAAGCCGTGCTTCACCACTGCTGAAGTACAGCCACTCCTGCACACAAGGGCTTCTCTCCAGGGTCGACCATTCTCCACTCCTCAGCACTGCTCAGAGGCTTAGTTCTTGGTCTGAGGACTGTGCTTTACGGAGTAAGCTGCAGGCTGAATATTTTTAAATGTATCTGGAGACTGTGAATTACAGAGCAGCAGCAGGAGAAAAAAAAATTAGATGAGAGAAGTCTGTGATGTTTCATGGTTATCTTCACCATGGATAGATTTTTCTGCTAACTCTTCTGTTAACTTTGACTAACATGTTAAATATTCTGTGCCCAGTAAGGTGAAATACAATAAAAAAAATTGTTATGAAGGGTAACATTATTTGCTGCTTAGAGATCAGCCAACCCACAGCTGCCACAGGGTCTTAGATTAAGGAGGGACTGAAGACCCAATACACACACCACTCACTCATCTCTTGCTCTCACTCTTTGACTTTAATACACAATTTGAGATTATATTGTATGGAACTAAATGGCTCAAGGCAGATGATTAGCTTTAACCTTTCAATTGTGCATTGAAGCCCTACACTTGGAATAGCACTTTATTCACACAGAAGTTGGAAGTTGGGTAGATATGAAATTATTCATTATTTCCTGGGGACAAAAATGCATGACATATTCCTGAATTTGGTTGAACCACAGTTTATTGCTTCACACTTCAACTTCCTTCTTTTCCCTCAACAAATGATTTTGTAACACAGGAGAATTGGGAAGAATTATTCAGATTCTAACATTAATCATGGGCTGTACTGTTTTGCCTTTCCTTTTTTATCTCTCCCACCTTTAATTAAGGTATCTCCTCTAAGTATTGTGCCAGTCTCATCTGGCACAAAATAGTGAAGCAACACAGAAAGGTATTGTTCATTTAGATAGCTATGGATTCCTTAGCCTTCATTTTAACGTCTGACTTCAGCTTCTGTAGGTTCCCATCTCCTCTATCCCACATCAGTATGCTGGCTGTGACACCACCTCTCTTGGCGTTGCTAAAAGGATGCCTGCTTTGTCTAGATCACTTGGAGCAGTGCTCGGACAGGAAAGGGGCCTTTGAAGCAAATTCATGGCTTCTTTCAAAACCTGTCTGTGTTTCAGAAAATATGCTGATTATTTTGGTAGTAAATTCAGTGACTAATTTCTCTTGAGATTGCAGGGAAAAATCAGAGAGGAAACAAGTTGGAGATGACAGCAGAAGAAACATTTTGATTTATTCTGCTTCCTTGCTAGCCTCATATTGCTATTGCCATTTTTATTGTCTTTATCTATCAAAGTAGAAGAATGTTCCCATTATCATCTATTACTACACAATACAAAGTAGCTTTCTCTTAGTGTACTGTCATATTTTGTATATATTAATTAAAAAAATTGTGTCAAAAAATCTTGAGCATATACTTGAGAGTTTATTCAAAGGTTGTCATAAAAGGAATGAGAAGGCATAGTAATTCTCAGTTTGAAAATGGCACTTGAAAAAGATTGCATAACATATGTGGAATTCCCAAAATGTGTTTACAGAGGTCTCCATCACCACTGAGTTTTGTCTCTGCCTACGCCTTTAGTTTAGTTGAACTAATTTTGTTTGTATATAGCAAAATATCTTGAGAGATGCCAGAAATTTTTTTTTTCATAATGAGGAGAGCTAAAAAAGTATTGAATGAATAAGAAAATCCAGCACATAACAATTGCACATTTTGGATGTCAGCCAACTTCTAACTCAGTTTTTGGGCTGGAATAGAAATATGTAATTCCCCAGTGGTAGGTTTAAGATATGAGTTTACAAGATATACTCCAATGACCTCATATCATAGCTCAATGTTTAATGAAAATTATTTCCCATATTCAAATGAATCTATTTCTAAACTGTGCACAGAAGTCAGAAGATTCCAAATAATTTCTCTGAGCTTCACCACAGGGTGAATTAGAAATTATTTAACGTGCAATATGCATTTGGAATCACAGTCTTTAGCAAAGAGCACCATGTACTGATTTCACAGATTGCAGAGCACATACCACAGAAAAAAAGAGTGGGGAAGGCAATGCATCTCTGTACACAAACACTCCGCTCCCAGTTTAAATGAAACAGAGTGCATAAACATGCATAAGGACTATGCACCTAGGACTTGATAATTTCAGCATCTCCAAGCACTGGCATAAGTTTTATTCAGCATGACTGCAAAAAAAGTTGTGATTTTGAAATAGGTAAAGAGAAACGCTTTAAAATATGTGGTTTGACTCTCCTTNCTGTCCCTCAAGGTCATCCAGTTCTTTATACATACCCTGATACATCTACCTTTTAACTTTATTTAAAAATCCAGCAAGATCATTTCCAAAATTTGTTTTTGATGGACTCTATTCAGATTTTACAACCTGAACTGAAAAAGAGCCTCTTGAACAATTGTTGCTTATTCTGCAGAAAACTTTCACTTCTGGTTCAAATTTTGATCCATTGTGACTAACCTAGATGATCATTACCCTTTTCAAGCTATAGTGTTTTTAGCACTGCCCAGATTGCAGATTGGACATTATTGCAGTTTCTTCACCTATAATTTTATAAAAGATAGTAAGGTAAAATTGGAGTCCTCTGTGACAATATATCTTTTCTGAAGAGGATAGTTTTTCATAATAAATAATCTGACACCATAAGTTCTATTTCACATATAACATGTCTGGAAAAATTAACACAATTTTTTCCTCTAAACCTTTCTACATTCCTGTCACGACACAAATTAGCTGAAGAGTCTTCATCATAAAGTGCTATTTGTCAAGCTCAGAGAAAAGAGTATGGAACAGGTCTCAGTAGTATGAAAGATTGTGAAGAATTAACAACATACAGTACATGTGAATTTTATAGTTTATGTTATGGTGTGCTGTGGAGGCTTTGTGTGATGTTATTCAAAGACATAAATGATGCTTAAAACAGATGTGGAGTATTTTCTAAGTCATCAACACCCTTTGAGGTAACTACTCAGTTTATGTAAAGATTTCCTTTGATGAAGACGGTTCTGTAAAAAGCAAGTAGTGCAAATACTGTGGAATATAACCAGTTCAGAGGTTTTTCTGGATTTTAGTACAAGCATCTGTTCACTGAAATCTTTTAAACTTGAAATGAGGATCAAACATATTTGCCAGTGCTTTTTAAAAACACCAAACCCTATAAAACTTGGAAATTACTCAACTGTTCCAAGAGTGAGAATACAAACAAGTTTTAACTGTTAATAAAACTGTTAATAAAAAGTTAACATGAAATACTGAACTATGCCTCATAATATGAGAATGACAAGGTACAGGATGTGGTACTCTCTGGTTATTTACACTTCTCTCATCCAACGCAGAGCAAGCTCCTTAATCTAAGTTACAGTACAGATGACACTAAGATATATTGAATCCATAGCTTTGGAGTGAGATACAGTTTTCTGATTTAAACAGTCTTCCAGGGCCACATGATACAATTTAATGATTATAATGCATATAGAAACAATAACAAAAATATTTTTCTGTCTTTTATACCATATGATCTTCTTTTTTTTCCCTATTAAATATTTGACAACTGACAATTAATTCAAGCAACTATAAAAATGCTATGTTTCTGTTGTTCTGATAAAGCATCTGTTTCTTCAGGACCGGAATCACATTCCAGAAAAGCACAAAATTTAGGTTTTTTCCTCATAGTACAATAGTTTTAGAGCTGATTTCACCCCACCATATTTTCACTATAATCTAAACATATTTTAACACTTAATAATATCCTCTCTGTAGAATCAGTTGTTTAAATTTTCAGCTTCAACCAGAACACAGTGTGCTGAGTCTGAAAGGAAAAGGGAGAAACATCTTTTTTTCTTCTGGGGAAACCCCTTACTTCTGTTTGTTAGAGCAATTCTTTCCATACCCAACACTAAGGAAGCTCCACTGATTTAAAATAGCGCTTTCTATTGACTAAAGTATAGCTAATTTATGCGAGTTCTTTTTTCTCAACTGAAGGTTTTTTAAACACTTTTGACTGACAATATGGCAGATTATTTACAAGGAATGATTATCTCATGGAGACTACCATGTTACCAGTTTTTATTTTCTCTGGTCCTGTTTAGAAGGTCATTGCAATCAGTGGGTTACTCACAATCTCAAAATTATTCAGGTGCTTCAGTGATCTGTTGGACTGAGGCCAGAATTCCCATCACTTGCAGCAGAAGCAGACTAAGGGCAGAATTTATTTCATGCTGATCTCTTGATATTTAGTGAGTATAGTGCCTTGTATAGCTGCAGCAGCTGCTTTACACAGGTCTACATCTTGTGTGTTTCTTTCCCAGATCAGGACAATGTTATTATCCAGCCTGCTTTTGTTTTGAAGGATTTCTTTTTCATGAAACCAATGCAGTAAACATCTTTGGCAATAAAAGGTGCTGTTGTTCAACACCTATTTTTTATGCAAGCATGAGGTCATCTTGTTATGCATGACACTTCATCAGCCTTCTGATGTCAGCCTAACAAAGAAGACAGAATATTGATACTGTACATAATATCCATTAAAACAAATGCTTGGATCCCTCAGGTTTCTTAATAGAAAGAAAGATGAATCTGGTACAGTAATAGAACTTTTCATAGGCTTATCAAAATAAACCAACATGGAATCATTTTTAATTCTGTGCTATAAGGCCTTTTATTTTTTTCTCAGAATTAATTATAAACCAGGATCAGAGTATCATGATAATGCACATTTGGCTCTAAGTTTAGACTGCATGACCTGATTTGAGTATCCTCAAGAGAACTCTTAGGTGCTGAGTGTTTTGAAAACCTGAGCTTTTCATATAGGTATCTATTTATCTACACCACTACCATCAAATTCAGAATTTTCCTGTTCAGTGAATTGTGATCCAGAATCACATTGCTAAAGTACAGCTGAATTTCCTCTGACTTTCAGACAATGGGCATTTTTGTTAGCCTAAGGGATATGCCGTTCTTATTAAGATGAAATGTATATTTGGAAGTGCAAACAACACTGTTAATATTTCAAGTAAGTGTTGTAATACAGGAATTTCTGCTGACATTAAAAGCTCTACTAAATGGCTCCTTGGGTTATTTTGAGAATACTTCTATTTCTAATATGACAAAAGATGACTTTGATGACATCATAAAACAGAAACATGAAAGCATTAGTAAAAACTGCTTCATAAAGACTTGTCAGCCTGCTATTAGTGAAGGTGTTCGGACATGGTAAAATTTCAAGCTGAAGACACTGGACAACTTCATATACTTCTAGCCAGCAGTGCTGTAAATTTGATAGTAATGGATATATAAGCTTAAAGAAGAGAGAGAATTTTTTTTGTGTGTGTCAGTGTAGTCCATACTAAATATTTTAGGACAGGAAAATACCTCCTCAAACAGTCACACCCGAGGATCTTGTTTCTGAAAATCTTTTCTGAGAATCTTTGAGAAAAACACCTCCTCAAATCCAGCCACATCTGAGAATCTTCTTTCCTTAGTTATTACCATGGAACGTTTGTTCTGTGTATTGTCCAGTCCTGTCATTTCTTTTTGTAAATGTGATATTTAGTTGCATTTATCCAATTAAATCAGTCTTTAGGATTTTACTTTAGGATTTTAGTATTTTTAAGACACAGAGGAGCTATACTCTGCATTTCTTTTCATTAATTATTTATCTTTCTGCAGGGCAAAGCACTTCACATATTCCATTCTTTCCCCTCTAAAATGCATAGTGGACCTTGCAAAATATGAAGCACCTGGAAAAACAGACTTAATTGTAGGTGAGATAGTAGTCATTTTCTTGTGGAGGTGCCTGCAGGAAGGCTTAGAGAAATGTTTTTGAAGATCATATTCCCGTTCAAAGGCATTAGATTCAAAACTGTAATGAACTTTTGAAGGTCTAGCATCTCTCTCATCACAAATTCCTTAAAATGTTTTTGGCAGCAAAGATTTTAGGAAAATAAAAAATGAAGGATCTAGTTCTTCATGGAGTTTAGATCAGCATAACTCTTGTAATTACAATCTAAGGAAAAAAGAAAGCATTTTTTTTTTCCTGGAAAATATTCCAAAACATCTATGTGTTTAGGGGATTGAGACTATAATTGTTCTTTGCTTGAATTAAGGTAATGCCAGATTTTAATTAAATGGCAAATCATATCTTCATAATAAACACAGACAAGGTCCTTCAAGAGCTTCATGGGACAAACAGCAACTTACAAATCTATTTCTGATTACAGAACCACAGAACTGGCATACCTAGTATATTATAAGCTAAAGCAAAGACTCCGAGTAGATACCATTTTCTCATAGAAACTACTGGAAGAAAATATACTTCCTACTATTTTGCCTGCCATTTTCATATTCCATTCTCCTGCTTCTCTCTTTGCTCTGCCGCCTTCTCCCTGCCCCCAGCCTCAGTCAGTTTACAGAAGATTTGGTGCATTATAATGGAGTTGAGGTAGCAAATGAGGAAATACTTGACTCACAGAGATGAGAGTGTGCAAGTCAAAAATAGAGAAAAAACTTGTGCTGGGAAAAGGAACAGAAACATCTCAAAGAACATAGTTTTCAGTGTTATTTATACAAAAAATTGCAGTGTCTCAGGATTATTCAGATGCAGTGGAAGTGGTAGGTGGACAGTGGTTTGCAAGGTTGTTCAATAGACCTCATGTTAAAAACTACTTTGGCGAAACAGTTTTATATTGATCATACATGTGCATCTTGCAAACCTCTTAGATTAAAAATTACTGGTCCAAAATGCTTCTGGCTCCATATAGTTTATGTTCTATTTACAAGTCTGAGAGCAGATGCTTTCTAGTTGAAAGGTCACCATGAATAATGCACAAACTGTAATTGAAAGCAAGCAAAATGAAAAAGGATGAAGGGGGCAGAATTGTTTAAGTCTTGGGTGCTATGTCAAAAATCATCCAGCTCACCTCCATGGTGTACTCTGGACAGCAACCACTAGAGAGCACCTAGTTACAATGACATGAGTACCTGTGCTGAAAGGATAACACAGTCATTAAGTAAAAAATGGAAAATATTTTTTCCCTATTTCTTAGTTCTCAGGGATTGTGTGAGCTAAAAAGTACTCCAAACACACTCACTCACTAAGGAATATCTTTTAAAAAAGACAAGAAAACAATTTGTTCATCACCTTATTAACAATTTTCCCAGACAGCTGGAGCTTTTAACTAGGTGTAGATCTGGAAGGTCTAGGAGTCATGCTTTCATTCAGGTTGTGATTAAAGCTACTTGTACAGAAACCATGGGAAAAAGTCTTCCCCCATTGACATTGACAGGGTTCCATGAAGGGTGGAGGTCAAGCAACGTATATTCAACCCTCAGTGGTCACCTACAGTCTTTTACTTATTGAGGTAGCTCGTCAAAATATCTGCATGGTATGGGATGTATGGCTGACCTCCGCAGAAGGCACTTAACAGGCTTGTGGGATTTTCTCTGCTACTTCCAGTACAGACAGCCAGAGTCTGGACTAGAATTAGTAAAGGTACCAGCTGGACATTTCTGCTAATTGGTTTAGACGCGTCTTAGTGTCTTACTGAGACATCAGGATGTTTAGACTCCAGCTTTTCTGTTTAACAGACAATGGTGCTGGAAGGCACTTGCTGTTTTCCTGCTTTCTTGTGTGGTGAAAGGCAGCGGCAGAAAGTAACCTGACTCCTGCCTTTATTGTGTAACAGTATCTGCCTGTATTTGATAACAAACAGGAGCACTTCCCATGAGTTTGCTGCACGAGTAGAAGACCATTCAGCCATATGTTTCCATAAAATCCTGATGGAACACTTGAATCATTATTACTTCCACACACAAGATGATCATTAGCATACTTGCATCAGACACAATCTTGTCTGGCATCTGAATTTTAACTATAATTTGAAGTTTTACAGCATCTTTATTTGTGATGCACCGAAATAAAGCATTCTGAGAAAGACAAGAGTGATCTGCTTTTTAAGACTTACAAGTTATGCTCAGCTTAGGAGATGGTTGGAATTTAGCTGGTTTATAGAAGATAAAATTCACAAATTACTATTCTTGCATATAATTAATTAAGAAAAGTCCAGGCTTAATAACATCAGTTTTTTATTCCTCCCAGTACAAGGGCAATTTTGAGTTAAAATGAAATGGAAATGAGCCAGAAATGTGATATCAGTTGGACTAGTATCCCTAGAATCTTTAATATGTAAGTTAAATAAAAACAACACAAGCCCATTCAAAATTTTTGTGACTAAACACATCTATTAAGAATACTGCTAAAGAAATGGACAAAATATATTTCAAAGCTAAGGTAAATTTGTTTGGAGCATTTAAATTTTTCTACCTCCTCTCCTCTCCTCTC
>VZRQ01009649.1:78588-105113 GCA_013397975.1 Machaerirhynchus nigripectus
CTTACAGTTCAGAAGGGGTTAATCTTACCCGGGGTTTGCAGCTGGAACTTATCTCTCTGGTGGTCACATGATCGCTGCTGGACTCTGAGATCAGGAGTTGGTCTCGGCTGGAGCTGTAAAGTTCCTTTTGACCGCACTGGAGAAGAGAGGCCATCCTGGCCCACACGGAGCCGTGGGCCATGGCCCCCAGCCTCTGCCGGGGCTGAGCGGTCAGGCCCGGTCAGGCCCGGCCAGGCCCAGCCCGGCCCGCCAGGCCGAGTGGCCAGGCTCAAGTTACCTGTCCCAGGGCCGAAAGGAAGAGAGAGTTTCCCCGGCTTCCACACAGTTTAAATATGTAGATTTCAAGAAGCGCTATTGGTCTAAACAACTGTCCATCAACTCAGGTTCAAGCCACCACATACTGGAATTGACAGTGCTTGGTTTACGTTTGGACTCTATGATCTTTGAGACCTTTTCAAACCTAAATGAGTCTATGACTCTAAATGCTCAGTGCTGCCAGGCTGCTGCCCAACAAAGCTATTAGGAAATACTAGTTTTCTTCCCAATGTCATTATTTCTTGCTTAAAATGTGTTTTTTATCATGAAACAAATTTTAATTTTACAAAGGTAAATAAATGAAAATCAGAACAATACAAAAAAATTTGAAAGTATAAAATACTTTATTCTGTGCACAGCCTTCTAATACATGCAGCAGATATATTAACATTAGTATTCAGATCCATGGAACAAAATATTATTAAAGCAACTGAAGAGTTTTTAATATTATAAATATGTATGACTTTGTCGAACTGTACGGAAATATATTCTGCTCAAAGCTCTCCTAATGCTGAACATTTTAATAAAACTTACAGCATTTTTCATCAAGTGCTACAAATTATCCACTTTAAAATTAGATAAAAACTATTTGAGAAATAATTATGGGTATATGTTCATTAGATTAGAGTTGGAGGACTGAGAGATAAGGGCATTAGGTCAAGTCTTTCAATCTGCCTCCAGATACTCACTTCCACTATAATACCTATAAGCACATTATGGCAACAGAATCTCAGTGTTTAGAGAATTCTAATTCATTCCCACTCTCTCGCTACCAGACAGTCATTCTTAGGCAGTGTGTACAAAAACACAAACACAGAATTTGAGTATGCTCACGGCATTCCTCTCTAGCCCCTTACTGCCCCCCATACTTTTTCTGCCTTGTCTTCAGGCTGCCTGCTGAAGACAATCAGCATGCAAGACTTACGAAGCAGTTAGTAAATGTTGATTCAGACTGCAGTATTTACTTAATAATAGCATTGCTTTATCCTTGCTTTTAAGTTAATCACAAACAAACCTCCTTCAATCCTTGCCAGGAAGCCTCCCATAAGTCCATTGCAAATCATAGACATAATCTGTGTAAATAATTAATCTGCTTGAATCTTATGCCAGCAACACCTGCACCAACACTGATTACCAGATATGTAATTACATTTTGTTTGTATTTAAATAGATTTGCCTCTGCTTTCTGTAGTGGAAAATGCCTCACCTCCACAGTGATGGATGGCAGAATTTCTTGACCTCTCTTTGGTTCCCTGATGTGGATGGTTGCTGAGGTAAACGAAAGTGATGTCAGACCATGAGGTTGCACCTTGTTCAGTTCCCTCTGAAGTTAGAGGTCAATGTGTTGATCAGCAAGGGACAAAATAAGTATCTCACAAGCTCAAGTAATAACAGAAAAAGTGAGGATTGTTATTGTATGACCACAGTGTTTTCCATTGACTCAGAAATTACCACATAAACTAACTTCTGTGGTGGGTCGACCTTGGTTGATGCTTACCAAGCTGTACTACTACTACTTTTCTCAGCAGTATAGAGGGGAGAAAATAAGATGGAAAAAGGTCTTGTGGGTCAAAACAAAAACAATTTAATAAAGCAAAAGCAAAGGCCAGATGCAGAAGCAAGGGAAAAAAATATTTATTCTCTACTTTCCATCAGAAGGGGGCCACTTCCTGGGAAGTAGATGTTAGAAGACAAACACTGTAAATAATACATTTGTGTGTATTCCTCCTTCTTTCTCTTGAGGATTTTTTTGCTTAGCAGACATGTGCATCACATTGGTCACTTTGGGCCAGCAATCCTGCCTGTGTCCCCTCCAATTCACAAGGCACTGTTAGGTTAATTGTTGGACCCAGTGGCAGTAGAGGTCATTCCAACCTAAATGAGTCTATGATTCTGTGATTCCATATGAAGTGTTCTGCTTAGTAAAACAGTACTAGTTAATTTTACTCATAGACCTGTACAGCCCACTGCTTTTATTCTGTCCTACTTCAGCCTTTTTTTTTTCTGTTGTTCTTCCAGACCATCTGTTCAAGACATCTCTCTTGAATGGCAGGAGACCAACAAAGCATGTCTGCTTCTATATGATTACAGATTTTGTCTACAGCACTTTTCTCTGAAATACAGTTTTTCAAATTAAGGAAAACTAACACCATGGCTTTCAATGTTGTTTCAGACTCATATATGATGATTTGGGGCCATCTTTTGTTTAGCCATATATTTTGTCTTTCTCAAAAGTTTGAAGATGTGCTGTGTAATAGTATGGTATTTTTCCCCATTTCAGGTGATTGCAGAAATGACTGTTTTAGCCTAAACACTTATTACACATAATGACTTAGATGAAGCAAAGGGATAAACTGGATAACCATGAGGACTGTATACTTTCACACTGATTTTACAGATGACCTTAACCTCCTGTGCTCTAGACAAAGGCAGACCAACACAAGCTAATTTATAGTTATGGGATTAGAAATCTTCTGAAGCAACAACATAAACTAAACCCACTAGAACATGGGCAAAGAAGAACACCAACAATATTTTGGGCTGACACTGATGAGGGGCAGAACTTCATATGCTTCAGCAACATTGTTAAGCAGAACAAAAATTTTCCTCTGACAAGAGAAGGTCATATATGTCTTCATAACCCTAAGTAATCCAAAGAAAGGGAATTATTAACTTCTGGAGTTAACCACATATTGAATTCCAGTGTAACAGCTCTCCTACACATACTTTATCAAAATGTTACCATCTAAAGTCTAAGCTTCCATAAACAGCTGTCCTTAGCAAATCCTTAACATCCTCTGACAAAATAATCAAGGTAAGTGTTGTAAAGAAGGATGAAACACAATCAGTGAGATTAGAAATATATTGTCAAAATGGCTGTGATTAATTCTTCCAGCTGAAGAAAACATGGCAAGGCAGGCCTTAACTTAGAGTGCATAAGAAAAGAAAAACCAAGGCAGACAAAAATGAAAATGGAAGCCTGTAATTCACGTGAAATTAAAAAAAACCACCCCAATTTAAAGCTATGCAGGGAGAATAAAAAGTGCTGCATGAGACCAAAAGCATAAGAAATGGAACGACAATGTGTTATGTTACTTTGCTTCCAGCACGCACTCATCCATGAGTACTGAATACATAACAATCAATGGCTGAACGAGAGGAAAACTGCAAACATCCCGGTGATGCAAAACAACATTCAAAGCAGTTCTACATGTCTTCCTTAGAGGCTTTGGGCCACCTCATGCCTGCCCATGCGGCAAGAATGAGACCATGCCAAAATCAGTGGCTGCAGTTGCAAACACACTGGCTGCTGACAACAATCAGGGATAGTTAACAGTTTCCAGACAGTATAAAATATTTAAAGCTGGTTATTGCACTTTAATTTTGCTCCTCAGAAACTAATGTGCTGCTACTAATGGCTACTGTTTAATACTTTGGGGCTGCTTTTCAGTACCTTTGCAATCCTCTGGGGAGCAGTGAGCTACACTTTGTGAAATGCCACGAAGAATGGCTGTGCAAAGTCACAGAGTGTGTCTTTTACATACCCCAAATTCAGGTACCCATTCCAGCTGCAATCTATACGTTTTTCTTGTTAGTTGTGTTCATCATGTAAGTATCTAATAAACAAAATAATCAAGAAGGTGTGAATGTCACTCATGTATCACCCAAGACAAGTAACAAAACATACACAAAGGTAAAAATTTAGATGCACTAAGTTCAGATAGACTGAATTTCTATGATTCGTGGTAGTTGGGTTTTATTAAAGAGATATGAAAACTTTAGTTTTTATTATTTATTGTGTGAATTCCCCATTGTTTTCCTTTCTGGAATATTAAAGTAAAAATTAGAATACAAAAGTGAGCAGTGAATAAAGTACATGATTAATGAGCATAATGTAGACATAATTTTATTCCACATGCTTTACTGAGAGATTCCAAGTGATATAATCTAGAGAGAATTACGATCAGTAAGTCCCAGCTCAAACGGAACAGAACTTCTGACTGTGTATTGGCGACTGCAGGAAATGAAAAAAATGCTGCAGTACTGTGTGTGGGTGCTCCTTGAGCACAGTTCAGCAGACTCACATACGTGGGTTTGCTGCTTGGTGCTGAACAAGACTGTGTTGTCCAAAGTAGCAGGTATCTGCTGTGCCCCTTTCTGAGTGCATGTAGCTGTCACCCCATGGTCCCCAGATATATGACTAAAAAAATAAAATGTCCCTTTGTTTTTCAGAAAATTACGCATTCAGAACCACAGAGTCAGTCAGGTTGGAAGGGACTACAGCAGGTCATCTGGTCCAATCTCCCTGCTCAAGCAGGGTCATCTTAGAGCGAATAGCATAGGATTGCATCCAGACAGTTCTTGAATATCCCCAGTAAGGGAAACTCTGAAGCTTCTCTGAGCAATCTGTTCCAGTGCTTGGTCACTCTCACAGTGAAGTTCTTCCTCATATTCCTGTGGAATTTCCTGTGCATCAGTTTCCATCCATGGTCTCCTATCCTCTTGCTTGGCACCACCAAGAAGAGCCTGGCTCAATCTTCTCGGCACCACACCCCTTCAGTTACTTGTACACATTGATGAGATTCTCTCTCAGTTATCTCTTCTTGAGGCTGAACAGACCCAGCTCCCTCAGCCCTTCCTTGTAAGACAGATGCTCCAATCCCTTAATCATCTTTGTTGTTCTCACTGTCCACTCATCCACCTGAGAGGTGTGGGAAGAAAGATTGCCATTGAAAACTGAGGCAAATATATTATCAGCCTTCTCCCAATCCGTGACTGGGTCGTGGTAGACAGATCATGGTCTTATACTAAAATGAAAAGCCCTATGACTACAGCAACAGAAGGATTAGGTCCTTTCAGATACATTAAAAAAAAATATTCCCATTTAATTGGGTGGACTTAGAATCAGTTTCACAGCTGATGAATAACTATATACAAGTGGTTTTTTACATAGGAGGAATATATCAGTCCCATTAGTTTTCCCATAGGTGTCCAGGCATTCAAGCTTTACTAAAACTTATTGCTAAAATATTTTATAAGCACTATTTTTGCATGTGTTAATATACATCCTAATGTCTTGGAATTTGATTTAAAAAATTTTAATTCTTCTATAGTTATCTGTGATTTAAGAATTGTGCTTAGTGCTATTAATTCCCTGTCTTTTATGACAACTCTGGAAGTAAGTAGTAGGAAGCAGATCATACTTTATGCTGAATGGAAATCTGGAATCTTTTCTCTTCCTACAAGTCTGTTTTACCTTATGAATTGGGCAATAAAATTAAAGGGACTATTCAAGAAATGGTAGACCTTTGTATGCTATTAGCAGTTAATGCATGGCCTTTTCCTACCACAATAAAATTAGTTCCTTGAACTAACTGTGTGATGATGTAAAAATACTGATTTAAAAACAGATACATGCAACCCTCCATGTTTAGGGAGGAAACGTCTAAACAAACCATCAGGAAAGAATGATAAAGACTTATTTTTTGAAACTACATCTCTCTCTGGAACTAAAACATCTTTTTTGAAGATTACAGTGGAGGTGTCATTTTCTACATAGGATTTATAACTCTGATTTCCAGCTACTATGTCAAACATCGAATCCATTTGCAAAGTAAAAAAAAACAGTAACTAAGGCTTTTATTTATCTCTCTCCATCCCAAACAAAGAAATGGTTTTCTGCCTTTCCAAATACACGTATAGAAACACAAATGAATTGGACTGGCTCTTAAGAGTTAAGAGTCTGAAGTTTTAAAAAAATTTACTTTCAAATTCTTACTTAATTCATACGTAAATTTTCCTCCTTAGACGATTTTGTTTTTAATCCATGCATCTATTCTTAAAATGAATTGTTTTCAATAAATATAGCTTTTCCCTGTGTTGAATACCTGTTGTACTCCCATGACCCAGCTGGATTCATAGGCTTTTGCTGCTAATGAGGGCTACAATTTTCTTTTATTGTTTTTAAATATAACAGAGCCATCTCCCCCAGTTGTTGAATTCTTTCTAGAACAAGATTGCACACAGATGAAAACTCTGTAAAGATTGTTCTCACACTGGAAAGGCATGGATTATTTAAAAGAATTAGAATCAAATGTCAACCTTAAAAAAGTCCCATTTTGTTTCTAAGTCCAACATTATGATTTCTCTAATTTATTGTAAAACCTATCAAAGCCATATGGGATATTGCAGCTTTCTGGGCTGCAAGTGTTCATTGCTGGTTCATATCTGATTTTTCCTCTAACAGTATCCTGAAGCCCTTCCATGCAGGACTACTCTCAGTCCAGTCATCATCACAGAGCTTCTACTGATATTGGGGACTGCCCTCACCTAGGCGCAGGACCTTGTAATTGGCTTTGTTGAGCTTTAGGAGGGTCAGAGGGTCATGTGGACCCACTTCTGAAACATTTCAAGGTCCCTCTGGAGGGCGTCCTTTTTCTTCAATGTATCAACTACACCACTGAGCTTGATGTCATCCACAAACTTGTTGAACATGCATTCAGTACCACTGTCGGTGTCACTGATCACATGATGTAAAAATATTTATTGGTTCCAGTATGGACCCCTGAGGGCCACCACTCCTTACTGGTTTCCACTTTAAGATACTGAGACTTAGTTTGGGTGTGTGGCCATCCATCTGGCAGTTTACCCACCAATCACGTCTGTCCAATTCAGAGGTAACTCTGTTGGGAGGGACCATGTCCAACACCTAAGAGAAGTCCAGGTAGATGACATCTGTAGGAGTTCAGCTGTCCACTAATGCAGTCACTCCAAGGTAGAAGGCCACTCGATTAGTCAGGCACAATTAGCCCATGGCTAAGCCATGCTGGCTATCTCCAGTATTTATATGCATTGACCTATCTTCCAGCAAGGTCTGCTTCATGATCTTAGTGGCCACAGAAGGGAGGCTGATTGGTCAGTGTTTCTATCGTCCTCCTTTTCACCTCTTTCAAAATTAGTGTGATGGTTCCCTCATTCAGATCACTGGGGACTTCCCCTAGCTGCCCTAATAGTAACAACATCTCTGCCAAGTCAAATTTCAGTATTTTGAGTAACAAAAAAGAATAGTTGGTCACTCAGACTGCTTGGAGAATTGAGGACAAGAAAACGAGTGTTAAGGATTGGCCTCCTTAAAAAAAAAAACAAACACCAAATGAGAGTAAAAATCTAAACAAAACTCTAATAATGAAATAGTATTTCTTTTCCAGTTAGACTTGCCATTGTATACAGCCTTAAGCAAAGTTGATCAAATATTATTGTCAATCCAATCAGTGAAACAACAAAAATAAGTATACACATATTTTATACACATACACACACACACACACACACATAATTTTATTCACACATAGTTGCATACAGGCACACAGATGCTCACACAGAGACACTTACGCAGAGATATTTATGCACAGATTTATTAATTTATTTGTTTATTTGTTTATTAACTCACTTATTTACTTATTTTTTTGTTATATGCATAAGTATATAAGTATTTGCCTTAATATGCACACATGGTTGCCTGTGAAAATTCACAGCTGGAAAATCTACAAAAATTCAGGGATATAAGTGGCAAATAATTATTAAAATCTTACTTTTTTCTTTATAGTCCTCACTTCTGTTAATATCTTTTCTGTATTCTCTCGTCTTCATGTTACCACCACAAAACCCACCTACATTTTCACCTTTCTCCTTTCATTCACTCTTTGTCCAGTTTCAAGATACCTTCTCTTATTTCCAGTGACGATGTGTCCTACTCAGTCAAAGGAGTCTTTTTAGCCTTCCCAACAGATCAAAACAGGGTGGTGCCAAATTTTCAAGTGTTTCTTCCTATATGGGGCAAGGTTTAGAAAGTCACCATGACTCGAGTCAGATACCTGACTTCACAGTTCTCCTTTGGCACAGTGCTGGCTAGGCTGGTGCTGAGAGAAAAGCCCCATCTCCTTCCAGTTGTTGTGAGCAATGCGGAAAAAAATCACTTGGCAGAAGTCTTGGCTTTAGTATCTGCTTTGCAGATACCCTTTTCTCCCTGCTCAGTCTAGACCAGCCCGAAAGAGCATCCTCACCATACTCATAATTATATATGTATATCTATCTATATCTATATCTATATCTATCTATCTATATATAAATATGTATATATGTATATATACATACATACACACACAGCTGTATGAGTACCTTAGGCTTGTTACACATTATAGCACACCTCGTCCACATAGGTGTGTAAAGAGAGGTGGAAACAATGAAAATCATGCACAGTTTCAGCCTGCATGTGTTTGCATGTCTTTGTAGACACTGTCCAGGCCAGACTGGCTATGAGAAACAATTCACTCCTCATTACACTCATTAATTACTTAGCTTTTTAAGGGTGCATTTTGTCTGGTTTACTGGCAATGTTTATTTCATAAGCTGCCCCATTCTCAGTCCTAGAAATGCAAAAGAATGAAATTTTGATAGACTCAGCTGACAATAAAGTGAGTTTTCTATATGCTGCCCCTTAAGATTAAGCACCCACATGTGCACCAGCAGGGACATGAGGACTTAAGCCATCTTTCCTAGAGACAGCACATGTCAAAGACAGTTAAAGGACAACTCAGAAATTTACAATGAGAAACAAATATATTAAAATTAGAGTTGTACTCTGCCCAGGTTTCTGCCATGAAGTTAATTCATTTCACTACATATGATAACACTTTACAGGAATAGAAATCACACTGCAGTTGTAAGTGAAGTATGAAAGTACACACACAGAAGTATAACTAAAAGGTTAACTGGTGAAGACACATACATGTATTTACATCTGTGTGCCTATGCATGTATGAATACGTATGTGGGCATGGAGGGACACATACTGATAGTATAAAGACATTCCTAAAATTTCAGTGATGAAGTTGAAGTAATACATGTTAGATGGAAAATAAGAGTCCAAAATACGCTGACTGTTACACTCATTCCCAAACAGCTTTTGCTGTCCCCTGCTACCGTAAATGAGTCCTGAAATACATAGTATCAAATACGTGTAAGTTTTGTAGGCAGGCTATCAATGACGGCAGGTTCTCAGCTCTGCTAGGTCTCTTCTAAATCGTTTAAACCAGTTTTATGAATATTGAGAATAAAAATGTAACAAAAAGACTGCATACAGAAACAAAGAAAAAGTTTCAAATAATAACAGTAGTATATGTAATTCTGACCTTCCCATGTATTCTAACACAACAGACCACAGAAATCAGGGAAATAGGTGTTAAATAATTGGAGGTTTAATTGCATATGCCATTAAAAATTATTAAAAGCTACTTGACTGACTAATCACTGGGAGAACAGGATGATAAAAGGTGAAAAAGAATAGTAGAAGACTGATATAAATGTTAATACACATATATTTCAGCTATATGGATTTTGCTTTGTTACATTCTTTGTTTTGTTGTTAAATTGTCTAATGTCAGCAGTTGATGCTTCAAGAAACAGAAAAATCTGGGTGATGATTCCATGATGATTTTTGTCTTTTTTATATATAAACTTTTATATACCATTTTACATAGCTTTTATGTATCCTTAGTGCTTCTAAGCCCACATACTTGTAATTCCACAAGTCTGATAACTTAGCTGAGAACCAAAGTTCCATTAAGCCTGGAGACCAAACATCCTGGAGGCCTCCAGCTGGAGGTCAGAAAGCCCTATGCTACCCTGAGAAACCAAGGTCTTCCCTAGAACATGTCCTCTAAACTAAGGTGGGCCCATCCAGGGGGGAATTCTTCAGAATGAGGAGTTCATTTGAGCCTCTCATTGGGGAACCTTTGATAGATTTGCTAATTTGCAGAGCCTATAAACTGTGTATGTGACCTATTGTGTGTGCATTTCGGTGTGTGTTTCGGGGTGCATTGTGGTGTGCATTTCGGCGGTGCACCTAAGGATCCTTAAATAAATACCGAGGTAAAAAATCCCTTTTCCCTTAACCATGTTTGGCTTAATTTTAAGACCAGGGAAAGGCAACAATGAGACAATCAAAAAAGCCCAGTATAGCACATGTATAAACTCAGTAACATAGGTGCCTGCCTCACCAAATCATATAGAGCTTTTCCTAATAGGATTTTTGTCCCTCTCTCTTTAAGAGGAAAAGAAAAGGGTTTTTTTTCATAAAAGTGTTGCTCTGCATCATATGCAAGACAACCCAAATGCTGAAGGAGAAAACTGTTATTAGAAGTCAAGATTTTGTGTTTAAGTATCTGATGTGTCTCACTCTCAGCTACAACTGTCAGAGTTGATAATGGCAATTGAGTCAGTTACAGACAATCACGAGAGAGAGGCAGTGCCTGTGAATTAGCGTTATGAACATACTCACCCCGGAAAGTCAGATGTATGACACAAATGACTCAGTATTTCTGCTATGTAAGATTTTCCTAAAAATCTTTTCCAGTTCAGCTGAGAAGCGGAACACCTGGAATTTGTAAGTGAAAGAAATACAAATAAAGAGCTTTGTTTGATTTTTAAAAATCTTAATTTTTTTTTAAGTCAGTTCAGTTTTTTTTTTTTAATATCTAGTTCTAATCCAGGAAACCATTTTAACAACCCCCAAAACCATGAAATCAAATTTTTTAGAAGTTTTAAAGATTTTTCAGTACCTTAAGAAAATATTTTTAAAGCAATTAAGAGCTTTGAAATTACCTTTATTGTCAAAAAAGTTTTTGTAATATGAAATCCTTGTGAGCTAGAGCACAAGTTGTGTATATTACACTACTGATTTCCATTGAGTTTTTCTTCCAGAATGTATTCCCTTTTAAAATTTTATCTAACTACTATTTTTGTCCCCTTCTTTAACTTTTAAAATAATATTAATAATTTTGCAATTTATGGAGAAGAAAAATCTGTAAAATAAAGGTATTATTGTTAGTATCTAGCTCTTCACTAGGTCTTCAAAATTTCCAATGCTGGATATCAGACTAGAAAAAATAACTCAAGAATGTGAAAAAAAAAAGAATAACTGAAGCTTTGAAGAGGTTAATTTGCAATAAAATTATGTTTTGATTCAAACTTGTCTTTGCTGTTTTATCCAATCAATGTATCCGTTACTAGTTTTGAAAACATATCCATATACTGGAGCATATTCTTTAATGTGAATTTAAATGTAATGTTCTTGTATAATTTTATAGAGCAGAAGATGCGTATTCCTAGATGAAATATGTCATTAGGGTAGTTTTTATTTTCAAGAGGGTTTTTTTTTTAGTAATAGTTGGTTACTTACCTGTAAGAACTGAGAGCATGTATACACACATCCCTTTGTCTATCATGATGCCTGCTAAGAAAGTATAAGGAACTAATTTGCAGGGAGTTATCTGCATATATATAGGCAGCAAAAACGTGTGCAGTTATGATGCTTATTGAAAAACAGAGATACCAATAATTCTTTTACTGACACCAAAGAAAAGAACCAAGAAAACTGAAAGTCTTTTCCAGGAGACAAATCAACCAACCAACTATGCAGAGATCAGGGACGTCAACTAAAAAATAAAAATCTAAAATATTGAGCCTGCATAACCTCTTTGGCAAAGGATCATGATGCAAAAGCAAAAAGAAGCAATGCTCAGAAGAAATAAGCATGTTGTGAAACACATTAAGATGAGTATAACAAAGCCAAGAGATGAAAGGTTTTCCTTAAAGTAATTTCTTTGTGTTTAGAGATAAAAGTAGATTCAACTTTTAAACACCAGCATGAGGAATAGCCTTTGATTTCAAAAACAAATCTTGGTAAGCAAAGATCTTGCATAAAAAATCACTATATCAGTCTCACTTTGAAAACTAAAACAAAATGAACTTCCTCCACACCTGTTGAGTAACCTAGCATGCTACTAGAGAGGATATATGGCCTGGTATCAGGCTTACATGACTTCTGCTTTGCGTATTTAGACATCTCAGACTGAGCTATTCTGCAGAAATTAAACGAAAAGACAAATGTGGATAGGATGTTCAGCACTACAGGTGAAAGGCTACACTTCAATTTGGCAAAATATGTTTAAATTAGGCCTTATAATAGGTTGGTTCCCCATTATTTTGTGCCATTAATTTGGTTTTAGAAAATGCCTTAAAACACTTTCACTTGTGAAATCTTTCACAGACAGCTGATTGTCTCCTGAACGGAAAATGAGAGGCAAAATGTCAAGAAGAGCAAGTATTACCTTAACCTTGTATTGCACTGATCAGAACTTGCCTCAAAGTCAATGACGGCAACTTGTTCAGAATAACCTGATGACTCAGTCTCTCAGAATGCTAATCTTCAAATTCAGTGCAGCAAAGGACAAGAGGATTAAAGCCACATTCAATTGTAATGAGATCAATCATTAAAGGCAAAACAGAGTCCACTGACATGAGATGTCTAGCATGTGTAAATGCTTTTACTTTGAAATTTTCATTAGGACAAGGATTTAGAATCATTGTTCTGTCATTACATTTTGCCTATTATTTTCATTTTATTCTTATTAGGTTGTTAATAAAGCTTTCAATTTTTTGCAGATACTTACATTGTAGCTTCAATTTATACAGACACCAGGGTTTTTTTTGTTTGGTTGGTTTTAACGAGAAAAGGAATCTGACTGCATAGCCTCTTCCTATTATTCTTCTGATTTTTTTCCTTTTGAATGTTTGAAAAGATTGTCTCATTCTGAAACTTGCTTTTTCCTGCTTTCTGTAAGAAATAGAACTAGAGCTCCCTATTCCCCTCAGAATTATTCTCTATGTCTGGCCAGTGCATTTACCAACTGGATTGGGCATCTGCTACTGGATGATGCTCCACTCCCCCTCCCCCAACCACCCAAAATACCACAAAGTTAAGAGAAGTGTGGAGCTTTGCTCCTCTGAATTTTTGTTTTGAGCAAAGAAGAAATAAGCGATCTTCAAATGCTATGTTTTTATGTTTCGCTTTGCTTTGTACAATTCACTCAGAGAAAGTTACTGCGTTTCATTTCCAGAAAGAAAACTGTTAATTTATGTGGGGTGGGGAATAGCAAAGGATACTCTACATGATTAATTAGCCTAAAGTGTGTGCTAAAGGCAAACAAATAGAGAAGGAATAGTGCCAAATTGTGCATGATTCCCATTCACTTTGTCTAGGGAGAGCCATACAGCTTGTAAATGCACAGCTTTTGACCAAGTCTTTCTTTATACACGAGGAACCAATTCTCATTTAAGCCACATAGCATTTTTTTCTATTATTGAAACTAGGAAACAAGCTGGCAAACATATATGAATCATAAGTAACAATTTAATAAAACCGCATTCTATAGCAACTATCCTAAAAAATACTTACTTTCCATTTTCTTGTTATGTTCCCCTCCCATTTCTTGCTTACACTGTATATACAAACATATTATTGCATTTGTGGATACATTTCCTTAAAAACGTGTTTTGAAGAGAGTTAAATGGATGACAGAGGTAGGATTCTAAGAAATTTGAGGTAAAGTACATGGTCTTCAGAAGAGTAAAGTAATCAAGACAGCCTTCCATGCTCGGAATAAAATAATTGTTATAAATGAATTGTTAGGAGTTGGCTTTCACTGTACGTTGTATAAATATTGAGTTATATTGTGAGTTGTGTTAGGCATTGTACCTTGAATGTTATGATTCTTTTCTGGGGAAATATTAGAGGAATGTTATATGTTAAAGGGTTTAATGCTGCTGTAAGGGTTGGTTTTGCGGGGGTTGTATGTTGCAATGTCAGTTCTGTGGGGCTTGCAAAAGGGATGGGCTGTTGCCAGCCAGACTTCGAAGACACCACCATGAAAAGAATAGGACTCCAGCCAGTGAGGACCCCGGGCGCCACAGCAACAGAAAAGCGCGGGCTCCCAGAAGACTGACGAGGGGGAAAGACCATGCAAAATTGTAAATAAAAATGTATTAGGCTGATGCAACCACAAGGGTATAAAAGGCAAGACCACCATTTTGTGAGTGAGCCTCTGGCACCCAGAGCTGCCCCTTTTGCTTTTCTGATTTTTCATTAAGGTCTCAATAAATTTTAATAACTCATTTCCATATTGGATCTGAGATGTTTATAGCAATAATACTGTAATTTTTCCATGTTTCAGTGTATGTGAGTTGTCTCATTAACAAGGTACAGCTCTTAATTCCAGTGTTCTTTTAAAGACTCATCTCTACTCCAGTGTTACATTGCAATTCTAGATTTATTACTGCTACATAACAGTGCAAAATTGCTGTAATTACAATTACCTTTGCTTTCAGAATCTCCCTCTCTCACACAGCCTCTCTGGGAGGATTTAAAGCAAAATAGCTAATAAAATAGGTAAGTGAATGCTGTGACATAGTTGTCATATGACAAGCCTGAAACCATTAGCAGCAAATTCAGCCACTGAAGTACGTGGCTTTTCTGATGTTCAATGAATGAGACAATTTCTCCTGACTTACCCTTGATGGAGTCCAAGATATCAAATCAGAAATGAATAATACAAAACCAGAAATTACACAATTTTTGGAAGTGAGAAGAGTTTAATGGAAGATATTTTAGTTGCAAGTTGTCTGTTTTTTCCTAAGTATAGACTACATAAAAAAATTATTGCTTTCTTAGTGTTTCCTGAATTTTGTTTCTGCCTCAGCTGAACATGACAGAGGCAAAGAAGGGAAGAGACAAAAGAAAGGTAGAGGAGGAAAGAGAGCAAGAGAAGAAACCACTTCTAAGGAGTGATTACTAAGCGATGTGCCAAACATTCGTAACACAAAACATAGACTGTTGCAGTAATGTCATAATTATCAGCTGGAATCTTGCCATACAACATGTAAAAATACCCATGTGCCATCTGGTAATCATTTTTTTCTCAGGCAAAGTGGAAATTAAGGACTGCTGCAAAGCTGATCCCTTAGCCTTGGGACAGTGTCAGTACAAGCATATACCACTTCTTGGTATATTTGTTTCCTAGGCATATCCCTCGATACTAGCATACCAACTCAAATAAAAAATTCTTATGTTCTAGAATAGGTCTTTCTTAAAGAGGTAAAGCAGTTCATAAAAAGAACAGAACATCCATAATGACAAATATTAACTACCTTTCTCTGGGCTCCAGCTTTCACTCTTCTTTCCTGTTTTGAGTCTACTGTTGCAATGACGTTTTAAGGGTAGATCTAGAATACCAGCTCTTAGTATGAAAATCACAACTTTCAAAATTGAGTTCATTTTATTTTTAGACATGCTAATTTGAAGATGATCATGCATGCAAATTTCCTAACTTAGTTCACATTTATGACAGTATTTAATATGTTTTCGACTGCATCTAAGCAGTAATATATTTCTTCATTTTGATAAAGTACATAGCCTTTCCAAATACATTAATTTTGTTTATATTTACATATTTTGCTAGGCATGGTATGATTTTTACTTTAATTGATTTATATCTTACTTTTTAATTTGCATTCAGGTGAACAGAAGAGGAGGACAGAGAAGAATAATAACAAATGATGATGCAATCTTTCAGTTACTAAAAATATACCTTTCTCATTAGCCAGAAATTACCTGCAGAATGTACATAAACACCTTAATATAGTTGTACTTCTCCAGACTTTCATCTAATATATGTTTTCAGGGGATAAAACCTTTCATAACTTAACTCATAAAAAATGTGCCGTGACTAACTGCTCTAATTGCACAAGTAAATAAATGCCTGCATCCTAAGTGCACTGGCTTCTTGACAAAACAATTCTACAAGTGTTGTTTTTGTCACGTATTTCCCAAGAAGTCATCTGCTATTATAATCCTGAAGATTGCCATGTATTGAAGAAGGTCCATTAATTTTTCTTTGTTTTATGGCTTTTATTATTCTTTTACAAGATCCTATTGTCATAAGCACAGGGAAAAATCACAGGTAAGGCATTTTCCTTTACAATAGTTTCCAAGGATGACTTTGGTCAAAATACTGTGCCTTGTCCAGCGACATTTTACCTGTCTCTGCTTCTATTGCCAGCAAAGAGAGTATGAGTTTAACAAGTCTTGGCTGATAGCTAAAGCCAATTAAACTCTTTCTCCTTGAACTCAGGCCAAAAGAGGTGTTACGGGTTATAGGTGCCTTTGACGTAGTCCACAGTACATCAGAGGCCATTATTAGTCAGTGTAATCCCTGAATACATGGATTCAAATGAAAGCAGCACCTTTGCTGGTACTTGTTAGAGATACCTGAGGGGCTTGTTACTGAAATGTATTTTACAGAACAGTTTGTCTACACCAGAGTGTTTAGTGCAAATAAAGTATCCCCATGTCTCTTATACCAGTGTTTCTTCAGGAACAGCAGTAAGATTCTAAGTCGACTCTGAAAACAGGGAGTACTCAGTGCTTTTGCTGTCTGGTTCCCTATTAGGTCAGTGGAGAATGAGGGGCAGGAGGTGCTCCAGGTGCCAAGGCAGAGATTCCCCAATGGATCAAGACCACAACCACTGTCCTGACTGAAGAACATTGAAATTGCAACAACTGTTTCATGGCTGGATCCAGGGGTGGTCACTATATACCTTTCTACCCTTTATTTGAATATAAACTCAGCCAGCTTTAACTTATCCAGCCAACAAGGCATTTACTAGGGCATTGAATGAAGTTTTTTGCTTTAGTTCTGTAATACATTAACCTGTGCATGATACCACATCAGTAAATCATGTCTAGGTATTGTAAATCATGTCTAGGTATTCAGATTAATGTAGAATGACAAATCATATTGCTATGCTTGCTGACATTGCTGTTTTTAAGAATTTGTACTCTGTACGATCAGTTCTGTTACTACAGTTGTTCAGCATAAAAACGAACCCCTTTTAGTCTCACAATAAAAATGAAAAATTTCTCATAGTGTGAAACAGTACAGTCCTGTCAGAGTACAACCATAGAATTTTTTTATCAGTGATCAGTGGGAGCTACAGACTACTGGACATATTAACAATTAAAAGTTTATGAGAGGATTTAGAACAACTCACTGTTTTGATCTTTCCTTAAAGAAGAAATGAAGAAAAGTATGCGGCACACCATACCTGGAACTGTAATTTTTAAAGAGCTGATCATTTACCATTTCGTGCACCTCTTCCCTCCATCACAGTCACACTACTGGAATAGTGGCTCCTCTGGTAATGATAAGGTGAAATATCCCCACACTTTCTGTGAATTTTAGTTACTTCACAGCTTTATTGTGTGGTTTTCACTGAATATCAATTAATAAAGGAAATCAATAGAAGACATATTTTTAAACAGTATTTCAGCCCTGAAGATGGATCTTTTGATACAGTTTCAGGTCCAAGGTGAAAAGCTTTTATAGCGATTTCTTTCGCTTAGTGTTTTTCAGAGAAAAATAGCGGTTATGAGTAGTGTGCAAAATTATTTTTCAGCATTTTTTGTCTTCAGAAATAAAACATGGAGAAAATAATTCCATTCTATGAAGAGAAGCTTTTTCATTAATGTATGTATCTGTAATATAAGCATCTGTAGATAAGCTTCAGATTCAGAAGAGTATTGAAAGATTCCTGATAAGTTTTTTCTGGTATTTCTCTGTCCAATATTATCCTGTACAATCAATCACATGCCAGCTTTGTGTCTTACTCCACATAAAATTTGCAAAGAAATATATTCTGTATATATATATATATCTATCTATATACATATATATATATTCTCTGTATTAATCATGATTTTCTATATTTTTTTGAAAATAACAACATGGTAGATTTTTCAGGGAAAAAACTCAGAATCTGAAATATCCTAGAAGTTGATGTTTTTAATGAAATTTGCATCATATGGGTTCTGATGATCATTTTCTGCTGCTTTCGACAAGTTTCCTAATTCTTGAGACAAGGGCTTTGGACACTGTAGGTAAAGCCAGGTCTCCTGTTGCTGAGATTGCTTTCTTTTATAGGCTTATAAAACAACAGATCCACAACCATCTGTTGGCAAGCCTCGCCTTGGTGAAAAAACAAAACAGAAAAAGACCCAACTAACCCTCCATCCAAAAAAGAAAAACAACCTTCCCAAAAAAGTAAAAAACCAAACCCAGCTGATACTGTTATAGCCTAGACTTACTTTCATATTTCATAAGGCATCAAAGCTAAGGAAGTGGTTAATGTCACTTTGAAATAGAGTCAAAGGACGGGTTGGCCAAACTTCAAATTAAGCCTCAGTGAAGTATTCTGTCATTTCCATGGTGCATTGTTAAGTCACAATAGGGCTCCCAGAGTCTCATGACTTGATTAGGGCAGAAAGGCATCTTAAGCAAGTTGATCTAATTGAGATTGCTATTTATTGGAAACATGAATTGATTTTCCATTTGTCAACAAGGAACTGCATTTATTTCTGCATGTTAGGACAGAAAAGTTGGTGTGTACTTATATGATAATGAATGTAATGGAAGTGAGTCTGTAAAGCATTGAGAGTGATGTTAAATTTTTCAAGCCTTTAGGATTGACCATTTAGGGTGAAAAAGCCTGGAAATCAGGAAGGAGAGACAATTTTCTTTTGCAGTCTGAGAAACGTAGACAAAGCTCACCAAAAGTGAAACTGAGAAGTAACAAGTTCAGTTTCTCGTTAGGGATGCATGCACACAAACTTCTCCCAGGCCTTCCATGGGCTTTGTGTACATTGAATATGCAAGACATCCATCACCAGTGAATCTAAGGGCACTGTCTAAACAAATGCCAACACAACTCTTGTACCACTAAAACTTATTATTTGCAAGGGTTTTTGTCAGCACTGAGGGAGTCCAGCGGCCAGGCTTTGCTCTGTCTTCACTGCTTTGTGTGGTACAGATATATTGTAACACATATTGTTTATGCAGCTGTAGAATATGCACACTACACTAAGCAAAATTCAGCCTCTCCTTTTCCTGTTGCCACTAATCGAGTCGATAAATAATTGCATGGGTTGTTTGCCTGGATAAGCATCCTCTCTAGGCCTCAGAGTGCTTACACAGCTGGAAAAAAGCTCAGTTAAAAAATCAGGTCTCTTTATTTTTGTGAAGTAGAAACATTCCTCTCCTCATTTTGAGGATACATGTAGCGAAGAAATGAAAAGTTCACTACTCATTAAGAAATCATTGGGCTCTGGGGTCTCTTTTGGAACCTAGACTAGCTAATTTAAAGGAATCTCTACTTTGTGCAGTAAAGATTAAAATAACTGGTACAGGTGCAGGAGTCTGTAAGATCCTGGGGAGGGATATGAACGGGAAAGATTTTTTTCAAACCCATTAGTGATTTTAAAGGCCAAATCTAAGCATGGGTCTAAGCTTCTGCAAAATTAGTGAGACACTTGATTTCAAAGTGAGAGGGGCTTTCAATTGCAGGTAATGCTTTTGCCTCTAAACCTGTGAGAATGGGGTGAAAGCAAGTGAAGCTCACAGCAGACCAGGGACTGCACCAGAACCCTTGCAGGGAGCAGAATCGAGGGCTGCCCATGCTACCTGAGCAACCAGGTCAAACATGTCCCCAGTAATGAAGATCCATTCATTACTATAACTTGCAGGCTAGCACTGTAGATCACTTTCATGGTCTCCAAAGAAGCTGAGCAGTTATCAGTAACGTTCAAAAATCCACTGGAAAGTCATTCATTTCACTTTATAGTCCTAATTAGCCATTTGTATAGTTCTATAATTAAATATGCTCCTTTCTCATCAAGTTTTTCACTTTAGTAATGATACCACTGTGCCACAAACAGGCCCCATGCTGTTTGGTTTGGGACTTATTCATAGCTTTTAATTGGTCACCCAGTGGTTAGCCAATAACCCCTTCTATGGGAAGCAACACTCCAAATGCTGTTAATGGGCTAGAGGCATAGTGATTGCCTCCTGGTACCCAGCAGTACTGGGAATAAAGCAATTTCCTCCACTGTGTTGTGTGCCCAATAGCTAATCCTCTCCACTCCTGAAATGTACACTATTTGGTTATAAGTATTTGTGCTGGCTTACTTACCGCTGGGTTGTTAATAGGCAGTGATTCTTCAATGCTCCTTCAGTGAAGTTACAGTCTGGTTGCTGACTGCTAATTAAAATAAGTTTGTACTCTAACACTGCAACTAAAAGGTAGCAAGGTCATATTATTTAATGCAGACGTCTTTTATTTAACAATGTTTATACCATATTTATTTGTGCACATTTTGCAGAGAGGCAAAACTATTATTGATCATGACAATATAGTCAAAATGAGCCACAGACTAATCTTTCCTTCCTGGGAGTATGATCACTATGTTTTCCCTGCCTCTGAGTGCACAGTTAAAGAACAGTGCATGCATGCAGATTTCTCCTTCAGTCTATTTCTCAGCTTGGAAAAAAAATAGTAGTAGATGAGCTAACAATCTTCTAAAAGGACTCAATCTGCCAGGAGTGTTTATAGAAATCAAAACATGTATTAATGAGCACTGGAGTAATTTGAAACCCAGTAAGGTTAAGAGAACAAAGTAGTTATGACTTTCAGAAACAAATTTTATTTATTACTTTTCCTACTATTTTAAAATCCTATTTGAATAAGAACCCCTATCACCAGAGCATCTGAATGTACTATTCGTTTGTTGCATGCGACTATTTCTTTCCACTTGCCTCCAGCAGATGACAAGCTCTCTGCAGCAGAAGTAACTGTGGTCCATTTACTTTTGCTTTCTACTTTACTAACAGGAAGGTCACAGAATTATTCTTTGCCATATCCTTACTGAAATTAGTATCTGAGACAGAAATAAAAAGTTATGCTTTTTAAAAAGTCGCTCACCGTCTTTCACTGCTCCATATAATAAAATGGAAGTTCCCTTATCTAGTTCACTTACCTCCAACACAATGTAAAGCACTTCAACAATGTGCTAGCACAATGTGTATTTTGGTTATATAGATTTTCCAGATTTTTTTTCTTAAACGTAATTGACAGGCAGCTTGGGTTCAATGCTTATGAAAAGCTAATTATCAGGGAACAAATACCATTTGCCCTCCTACCCTTCAGTATTAATATAGATATTCCATGCCAGTCTAAAACAGGCACTCTTTCTCAAGTTTACATCAACGGAGAATGTACACAGAGCATTACATATCCCCTATCTGCTGTCCGTAAGCTGAAAGAAAACAAAATTGAACTAACATTTTTTTCTACAGTGCTGTCATTTCTTAATACCAGGCTTTATCTAGTAGCACTGACAGGCAGCATGCTGCTCAACCTCCAGCTGATTTTACAGTTCTGAAGAAATTCATGTGACTTTGCTTCATCTTCCTAACCTCTGGAGCACAGGTAGTAGCTATTAATCAGAAAGAAAAATAAAATTTAAAAAAATTGTCTTAATTATTGGTATGTTTGATATCCACAGAGTTTCTGCATGCAATTTTTTGTTAGAAGTGTCACTTCCCTGTGTGATTGTTCTTCAGTCTCTTGTTTTTTACAGAACAATAAGAGCTTATTAACTTCAAACTCAAACAGAGCATATTTTGTATGTTTTTACGGCACAAAAGAACACGCTCAGGCTTTTGAGGAAGGCTGATGGTCAGGAAGTGTTCAAAACTGATTAGCCTATGTTTTGTGTATGAGGCATTATTTTACCAGCACTTTTCTGATTCAGGAAACAATTGTGCATGAGAGTAATTTCAGCATATTGAAAACTGTTCAATAGAAATGCTCATATGCAGAGGTGATTGCACAAATTTCACTTGAGTTTTGATAGACTAGGTATACTGGAAAAAAGTATTTGGGTAAGCATCCTTCAATATTACATTGAATAAAAAATACAGGATTACTTTTATAATGACCTTTACAGAATATTGCAGACAGTATATTTTACTACTTTTACAGGGAAATCTCTTTGCAAGTTTAGTAGCATTCACAAGACCTAGCTAAGTATCAACTGAGGATCCCTTTGTGCATTTTATGCACGTGCAGAAAAGTCAGCATATTGTTCAAATTGTATAGAACAGAGCCCTGCTGGAGGTGGGGGGGAGAACAAGGAGAAAGGATGTTTTTTGCCCAAAGATTATCTGTCTACCAGTCTACAATCTTAGCTGATAATGTGATTCTGCCCATTATGTCGTATTTTCCTAATCAGTTCAGCCTTTTAATTCATTGTCATGTGGTTTGGAAAATATCGAATTATAAAAGGTGATTTTTACAATTAATATCTTAGCTAGCATCTCCTCCTGCTCCTCAACCCTTCCAAATCCCATCCTGCCACCTCTCATTGGATCTGTAGAGCATCTATCACCTCAGGTCATTTGGGCAGGAAGCACACCATTTACTCTTCCTCACAGAAAAAAGAAAAAACCATATTACTTGGTGCATAAAAATGTGTTTAATTTATTGGGAAAGTCAATAGAAATTTTTTGATTGATTTCCTTAAGTCTTGAATCAGTTTCATACCAAATACCAATTAAGACTAGCCATAGGTTAAATCTCTGCAAAAGGTGTGATATTGTTTGATCTATGGACACTAAAGCTCAGAGAGATTAAAGTAATTTGCTATCATTGTGCAGGAGTCTATGCTGGAGACTGAAACAGAAGCTCTAACTACTGAATCTCAGGCTGCTCCCCACCCACCAAGCACAAGGATCAATATTTTTGTTTAACAGTGCAGTTCTCTATTCACTCTTATGCTGGGCATTAATATCTGACATTATTAAGTTTTTGGTCTTTGTGAAGAGAAGATGAACATGTTAAAACCCACATAAACACTCCCTGTTCCCTGTAAGTGAAAAGAAGGTGGATCCCCTTTTGAAATGTAACCAAACCCAAGAAGTTTTGCAAGAGACAGTCCCAGTAGCTGAAGCACTGATTTCAGACACCCAGCCAGGGTTTGCTAGTGAACATGACCGTGCTGTCAGCACAACCTTGTATAGTCGCTTAGCACTGCATTACAACGGCTCGCCAGCTTCAGTGCCCCAACTCAGTAGTCTGCTGTTTAGAGGTAAGGCTATTTTATTGTCTAAAGTTGCATGGTGGTGAATAGCTGACAAACTCTGTATGCAGGACAGACAATGTCCATGTGGATGTGTTTAAAGACACCTGAAAAACAAAAGATAACTGGGTGTGTCTGGGGCAGCAAGCGGGAGGGATGTGTGCACCCTTGCTTTGTTTAAAAAAAAACAAAACCAAACATGCTCAAAAGGCAGACGTGGAGATTTGTGTGCAAGAAAACTGCCTGCCATTTTTTTGTTTCTAATTTTTCAAACCAACCGGACTGGGTGTACTCTTTGCAAATAAACTTGAGTATATCAAAGAGTACTGTAGGTTCATGTAATCAATTCGTTTTCCTAATGAAAACAGATCCACAATATTGGCAGTTTGGGCTAAAGGGGAAATGGTGTTATTATCACCTGGTTGGAAGAGTTAATCTACTCTACCATGCATCATGATTTAATTATTCCTAATTGATCTTAATAGATGGATGTCAAGTCTGGCCTTGCTTGGCTTCAATTATAGCAATTTTGCAGCTTCACTTTGTAGCGGATCTTGGAAAATATCTGATGATTTCTGCCTGTCCCTATTTGTGTTGGAGCACTTCTAGATTTGATTAAACACTACTTGAAAATTCTATGCATTATGGCATCAAGGAGAAAGAGAATGGAGATTTACAGCAGATATTCTTTGTATATTCTTTGTGTCCATTTCCAGTTTATACAATATTGGAGCTGTGTCGGTTTCTCTTCTGTCAATAGCTAGTATGGAAGTTTTAAGGGAGGATGGGTGAAAAACCATCAGATTTTTAAGTCAAACATGTTTGGGAGTTATGCTGTTTTTTTTCATTTACATTTGCTAGAATATTCATGTACCAACACCTTATAAGAAAGAAAGACAAATGCGTTATTTTATGAACTAAAAAAATATCTCTGACATGAGTTGTTTATGTTGTCTCCTTTTTGACGTTTTTCTTTAAAATCTAAATAAATTAAAAAAAACTTGCTCAGTCTGGCTGTTCTTGTGGTCACTGGAAGATTAATAAAACAATATCATAGAATTGTAGAATGGTAGATAGAGTGTGGTGAGTTGGAGGGAATTCATCAGGATTATGGGGTCCAGCTTCTGACCCTGTGCAGGACACCCCCAGAGAGTGTTGTGCCTGAGAGCATTGTCCAAACACTTCTGGAACTCAGACAGGCTTGGTGCTGTGACCACTTTCCCGGGAGCCTGTTCCAGTGCCCAACCACCCTTCACATGAAAAATATTTTCCTTTTATCTCACCTAAACCTCTCCTGACTCAGCTTCATGCCCTTTCCTTGAATCGTGTCACTGGTAATGAGAGTGAGGTGATTGGCACCTGCCCCTCCCCTTCCTCTCGAGCGGATGTTAAAGACCACAGCGAGGTCTCTCCTCAGTCTCTTTTTCTCCAGGCTGAACAGACCAAGTGACCTCAGCTGTTCCTTGTATGGCTTCCCGTCAAGGCCCTTCAGCATCTTTGTTGCCCTCCTTTGGACATTCTCTAATTGCTTTATGTCTTTCTTGTACCGTGGTACCTAAAATTGCCCCCAGCACTCGAGGTGAGGCCGCCCCAGCTCAGAGCAGAGCGGGACAATCCCCTCCCTTGCCCAGCTGGCGATGCTGTTCCTGATGCCCCCAGGACACACTTGGCCCTCCTGGCTGCCAGGACACTGCTGACCCACATTCAACTTGCCATCAACCAGGACCCCCAGGGCCCTTTCTGCAGCACTGCTCCACAGCCTCTCATTCCCCAGTCTGTACGCACAACCAGGGTTGCCCTGTACCAGGTTTTGAGAGACTGAAATATTTTGGTTAATGGTTTAAACATAGTTACGAAGAACTTTCTGCCCATTATGTCAAAGCTATATAAGGAAGCTGCAACCACCAAAGCCCACCTCTCCCTCAGCATGCCTCCTGACTGGAACTTTGGACTGTGAGTTAAGCCACCTAATGGGAACTTGAGATAAGATAAAGGTGACACTATTGTTCAATTATCTCAGGTCTAGGGAGAAGTAAACAAAGCTGAGGGAGAAGAATGTATCTACAGGAAAGCCAGACCCAGTCCTGAAAATTAGCTCTGGTTGGATCGGAGGTGGGGGAAGACCACAGCCCACAGGCTCTTGCTGAGGCCAGGTTTGTACATACCCCCCCACAACCAAGGGGAGAGAAGGAGAGTTTTTGCAGGTGTAGCATCACCTCTGGTCGGAGGAAAGTAGGACTCATGCTCACTTACACAAACTGAGTCAGTTGTGAAAAACTCCTGCCCCAGGAGGCCACATCCACCTGGGACATTCACAGGGGAGGCAACTGGGGAGGTGTCAAATACCATCAAAGGCCCCCAAGGTGACCCCCAAACTCATTCCTGAGGCCTTGCACCAGACAACTGCACGTGATTGAAAGTGATGCAACAGATCCTGAGTCTGTTGGAAGAGACAGTGTCAAACTTGCTTCCTCCAGGGAAGGTACCTGGGCATTCCTGCCTGGCCTGAGTGTATATTAATCCACTGAACTCTGTGCTTTGTGGGACTCCCACCGCCAAGAAGACTAGTAGAAGAGGATCAAAAGGATGTTGTTGGGATGCACAGAGTGGGGTTATTTTGTATGTGTCTCTCTGTCACTCTCTCTCTCTCCTCCGCCCCCACCCCTTTTCTATTTCTTTCTATTTCTCTCTCTCTTACACATTTACTTTTAAATAAAATCAATCCTATTGGTTCCGGCATATGGTGTCATTTGCACCTTAATTCAGGCAGAGTAATCTTTCTAATAACTTCAATAACTGGATCTTAACACAGGTGCAGAATCTGGCACTTGTCCTTTTAAAGTTCATCTCTTTGGGGATTGCACATCTCTCTAGTTTGTTGGTGACTTTTTGCTGGGCCTCTCTCCCATGAGGAAATCAATGGCTCCTCCCAATTTAGTGTTGTTGGCAAATCCAAAAAGTATTTTTTCAAGTCCTGTGTCGAAGTCATTAATGAAGTGTTGAAGAGAACTGGGCCGAGGATGGGGTCCTGCAGATCCTTACATGTGATGGGACCCCAGTCTGAGGTCACCCCATTCAGTATATATCTTTGTGACCCACTCATGACCAGTTGCTTGCCCGTTGCATTATTCAGCTGTGCGTTGGACATTTTGTCCAGGATACTGAGAGACTGTATCAAAAGCTTTGCTGAAGTCCAAAAAGATTGCACCTGCTGACATTGCTAGATTAACTAGGTGGGTTGTCCTGCTGTAGAAGGAAATCAGGTTTGACAAGCAGGACACCCTCTTAAATAAACGGAATAAGTATTGGAGTCCAAGGCATGCCTCTGGCAGCCCTGGCAGGT